>PVLA01000032.1:804893-869893 GCA_004027455.1 Hydrochoerus hydrochaeris
TTTTTTTTTTTTTTTTTTTTTTTTTTTTTTTTTTTTTTTTTTTTTTTTTTTTTTTTTTTTGAGACAAGATCTTGTTATGTAGTCCAGGCCGGTCTTGAACTCACTATGGAACCCAGGCTGGGTTTAAACTTGGGGTGATTCTCCTGGTTCATTCTCCCAAATCTGGGATTATAGGTTTGTGCCACCATACCTGGCTTATTCTTGGACTCATAATGGCAACTTTGCAATAATATCCTTTGGCAGTTTCTTAATTTTCAAAGGTTTTTTTTAATGTGCCACAGAAATTAATGTTCATGATTCTATTTAATATGAAAAATTATACCAAATGATACCCTTTCTGATAAGAAAAGCATAGACCCCAATGTGCAAACATTAAGCCACAACCTAGAAGAGAATCTGAATCTACTACTTATTCCATCAAGTAGCTCCCTACCCTGATGGCTTCCAGTCCTGGGCTCTGGGTTGTTCCACAAACATTAACATTCATTCCATTTTATCCACCTTTTCCTGCACACGGATCTTGTTTCTTTGCAACACTTATCAGCCATATATTATAGAAATATAAGCAATAAACAGAAAGTGAAAAAAGTGAATATCTATTGCTTTGGAAAATAAACAGTATATGAGGAAACTGCTTTTAAATGCAGAAGTATTTCCTAAGAAAAATCAACTAATTTCAGTTAGAAATAAGTTTTATGTATTTCACTTATAATTCTATCCTGAAATAAGGAAGCCATTAATAGAAAGATTTGTAACTACTGTAATTTAGTTTACTAAATAAAAGTATACTAAGCCACCTACTTTGGGGTACATTTTTAGGGTATATTTTTCAGCTAACTGGAAAGAACCTAAAAGAACTTGGGTGCTTGAAAGAATGCATATTTCTACTGGAGCTAAGTTTGACTTTCTTTCTTTCTTTTTTTCTTTCTTTCTTTCTTTCTTTCTTTCTTTCTTTCTTTCTTTTTTTCTTTCTTAGAATGTGTGTGTGGCAAAAGTGGACAGCTGCTTGCACCTGCCTTAGCTTTTTTTTTCTTTTGGCTAAAGTTATCTATTCCAGGATTCTGTGTCATGTGGTATAAGGCTTTGGTTTCAGTTAGTTGCTAATGCGGGATCTGGGATATATTTGAAATTCTTTTCAGGCTGAAAAGAACAGACTGAGGTTTTTGGTAGCATTGCTTGTCACACCACGCCCAAGCGGGCAGGCTCTGTGCTGAGGTATTTCGGCATCTTTTCCTGACTGTTTTTTGAGACACTATGCACTTCAGACTGGCCTTGAACTCACTATGTAGACCAGGTTGGCCTCCAACTCATGGTGATACTCCTGCCTTAACCTCTGAAGCACTGGGATTAGAGCAGTGTGCCACTATGTCTAGTGTTTTCCCTAAGACATTATGTTGTTCAGGCTGGGCTTAAATTTGCAATTTTTGGTTTAGGCTTCTCAGAGTGCTGGGATTACAGGCATGTGCTACCATGTCCAACTATTTAAAAGTCTTGAGTCAAGGTCTTGCTAATTTTCCCAGGAAGGCCTCAGATTCATGATCCTCCTCTCTTAGCCCCCCCAAATGGCTGGGATTATAGTCTTGTACCACCACACTAGACTGCTATCTCATTTTTAGAATCATAGAATCATATCATATCAGTTTTAAAAGGAATCATATTTAGTTAGAGTTCTTGTGGTCCAATTTATAGTGTTTTTCTATAATGTTATACTAGCCTTCCTTACTCCATTTTAGCAGATATTCTGAAATTCAATTGACAATATACAACATTTGTGGTAGAGATGCCTATCAGATGCTGGGACAAATAAGTAAAACTTAGCAGTTTTTTAAAGAACTGTTACTTAACGCTGGTTAGCAGAGAGATTAGACACACACTGGTGCATATTCACAAAGGGCTGTTCCTTAATTTAGAAAGAAGTTAGAAGAGGAGGTGCCCAGATCTCATTTCCTTGTTCTCTGGCTCAAGTGTGTCCACCAAATCACAGGCAAAGTGTATCCTCCATGTTTACATGCAGGGGTGGACTGAGAATATCTGTTGTTAAAGTGGGATTGAGGATACTCACCACTATGTCAAGTGGTATTATTGCTTCACAAACCTACTTGATAAAATTGCTCTTGAACCACGTTTCAGGCAAAGCTAACATGTATGTGCTCTCCTGTCAGACAGCAAAACCGCTGTCACCTATCATGTTTCTCTTTTTGCTTTCACTGCCAAAAAAAGTATGAAGAACCAAATTTATGGCCAAGTGTAATCTGATGAACTCTAGTGCCTGGAAGTATGTCCTCCTCTCTTCTTAAATATGTGTAAACTGCCTCAAGTACTTTTAGAAGTACACACAAAATTTTTTTTAACTTAATGAGTAAAAACAATTGGTGAGAAGTGAGAAATAGCCAAACTTGCTCAAGAAACTTATCTGTACAAAGGTCTTTATGCTAAGTTTTACATTTGAGAGGTAGCAAAGAGGCCTGGGCTTAATTCCTAGCTACACAACTTGCTAAATGCCCTCACCAAAGTCACCTCACTTTCATTTCTGCTTAATACTTTTGGTCCACTGGATGGGTGTGACATCCAAGGGAGGAAACATGGGGAAATATTTCCCAAGCTGTGTTACTCTAGAATTGCTAGTTGCTACTTGTTAGACGGTCCATGATCTGCATGGCAGGGTTGATATACTCCAGCTAAACCAAACATATGGCTTAGGGGTTTTAAGTAAGTTCAAAAATTCATAATAACTTCACAAATTCTTTCACACATCATCCTTCAAGACATAGAACTCAATTCATCTTCCTAAGAATTGTGGGCTATAGTTAGTAACTTGTTTCTAGCCAACAGAATGGCAGCAGTGACAATGTGTAACCCAGGAGACTAGTCATGAAGTAAATTATAGTTTTTGTCTTGCTCTTGCTCACAGAGGGAGCCCGCTTCCATGTCCTCAGGACACTAAAGCAGCTCTCCAGGGAGCCCCACAAGTTGGGCTGCTGAAGCCCTCTGCCAATAGCCATGTGAGTGCGCCATCTTGGATGCAGACCCTTTTGATCAATTTGAGAAGACACAGCCCTGCTCAACTTCTGAACAACAAGCTTTTGGAGAGATCCCAAGCTAGAAACACCCTGATGTGCCACTCCTAATTTCTCACCTTCAGAGACTGTGTGAGATAATTCACGTCAATTCTTCCTTTAAAGCCCCTAAATTTGGGGATAACTTGTCACACTGCTATAGTTACCAGCAAGACACCATAGTTAGCGATCTATCTTTGTGGAAAGCAGACCTTACTATTCCCAGATGTTATTAAAGGAAATTCAAGCTCCCAAGTATCTTAAAATCATTAAGTAGGAAATCACCTCAACTTCATGTGCAATTTCTTCCTTTGTAGATGGGAAAACCAAGACAAAGAGAAGTTCAGTGAGATGCTCAACAGTATGTAAATAAAAGCACAACCAGGGGTAGACCATTGCCTGCTCTTTTTCTACTTGATGCTATCAATCATTTCTTTTATTTAAAATTATCGAAAGTACCCCTTTATTTTTTGAGTACAGGTGTCAGAACAGCAGAGCAGATTCAAAACCAATACTTTTTTTGTACTACTCCGTGCTATCTCTTTCCTCTATTTTTTGTTTTCTTGCAAACCTGCCAAACAATAGCTTGTGGTTTATATCATTTCACAAAAGAGAGCTCCTGAGATTTATTTATTGAACAAAATAAATACGTATTGATGTGACCACCTGCTGTTGTAAAATGTTACATATAATCAAAGATGATTAAGTCTAAGTCCAGCCCTTAACTAGAGGCATAATCGTGGGTCCAGCAGACCCACCCCCTTACTTTTCCACTGTAAGTTTGTACTTTAGCATTATTGTAGCTGACTGTGTGTCAAAGTGCCTTTTCCTAGGGTCGGGGATTTAGGCGAAGTAATCTATGTGTTTATACACTTGCTAGATGTATAGCAAGAAGTGTCCACATGTGCAAAAGTGTCAAAATGGGATTTGGATCCACCTGTCTAACTGGTTTTGTGTATGCTCATTCAAGCATCACATGGCGTCCAATAAACCCACTCCCCTGCAGAATTTGTTCAAAAAAAAAAAAGGTTTCTTTTGGTTTTCCTAGAATTACCCCACTTTTGTACAATGGCACATGAAACAGCAGATTTGCAAGTTTTGGAGGAGATCAAAAGTGAATCACAGGATTTACCATGGATGGATGATGAAGATGATCAACTATAATAAAATACATGCTTTCACAAAAGAAGAGTGACCTGTGTGTATGATAATGATGACTTTGACATTGGCTATGTAAGCCAAAGTTCCTGTGATGGTGACATTCAACAAGAATTCACTGACATAAACATAGGGAATACAGACCTTCTTGACTCAGATGATGAAAACAGCAGTGTAAATACATTTTTGACTAGTCAAAATGTTACAAAATGGCCACACAACCAAATGGAATGATCTAATGTTAGAACGTGGTTCAAAAATACGGTGAAGTTCTTGGCAGGGGTGACAGGTATTTGACAGAATAGAACTGTAACATGAAATGCTACAAAATGCTGCGAGGGGCGGGGATATAACTCAGTGGCATAAGTCCCTGCCTGGCAAGCACAAGATCCTGAGTTTGATTCCCAGTACATTAAAAAAAAAAAAAAAAGATGCTGTGAAATACACAAAGGCTAAAATGCAAGTAAACTCTTCTGTATATACCAATCACTATATTCAAAAATATGTTTACTATGACACCTCACTGGCTGAACTGAAAGCATTGATACTTCACACAGATTTCTCATGGTGATCACAGGAATGTGTAAGACTTGTAGAAAAGTGGTGGGTTAAAATATAGCATAAAACTTTATGCCCTTGTAAATGTGAAGACTTATTATGCTTTCAATTTAGACATTTATTCTGGAACTCAGCCATCAGGTCCTTATTTGTACAGTAATAAAGTGAATGATGTTGCAAACAGACTTGTTCCCATCTTGCAAGCAAACTAGAATGTGACATTTGATAATTGGTTTATCAGTTTCCAACTGATGCCACATTGCTAACAGATTAGAGGTTGACTGGTGCAGGAAATATATACAAGAGCAAAGCAGAAATTCCAAACGAAATGTTGCAACTTCAAAAGAGAGAATTGTATAGTACAATCTTTGAATTTCAGAAAGCTATAACATTGGCCTCATCTACGGCAAAGAAAAACAAACTGGTACTGCTTGTGTCAACATTTCACCATGATGGAAATACTGACAGGGAAACCTCGACAAGACGGAAGTCTGAGATGGAAACTTTCAACAACAAAACTGAACGTGGAGTAGATGTTATTGAATTATGCAACAACCACAATATTACTTGAAACACAAAGCTTTTACCAATGGTTGTGTTTTACTAAATCCTAAACATGTGTGGCATAAACAGTTTAATAGTTTACAGAGAAAATAAATGCAAAATATCACAGAGAAATTTTTTTAGAGGATTGGAACTGGAGCTCCTAAGAGATCACTTACAGCAGAAGCAAAACAAAATGTTTCTGCCCAGGGAACCACACAAAAATATTGTAAGAGCACACTGGTGAGCTGACAGGTGAACAGGCAGGTGCAGCACCTAAAAGACCTACTATGACAACAGGAAAAACAAAACAAAACAAAAATGTCAAGTGTTCCCTACAAGAAAGTAAAGGAAAACAAAACATATATGCTATCAGTATAACTGATAATTTGTATGGAACATGCAATTTTCATGTGCAAAGTCTGCCTTAGATGTAACAGTTGAAGCAAAAGTATTTCTGTGGCAGACTTTTGTTTGTGTTTACAGTGTAGCTCACATAGGTTTTTATTTTTGATGATATTTTTTGGGTTTTGTAAGCAAGTAAACAGTTGATGTGAAAATGTTGAAGTCTATTCTAATGAGCAATATATATTAAGAGTTTAATAATTTATTTTATTTATATTTTGTGTTCCTATTAACTACACACTGTGTAATATAATAAGAAGCTCCTGACAAAACAGTAAGAGCACCAAGATGTCAAGTGTGACCTACAAAAAGGCCAGGAAAGCAAAAGACCTGTGCTGTCAGTATAAGCCATGTGAGTATATGGGATGCACTGTTGCCATGTGTGCAGCCTGCCTTCGGTGTGATAATTGAAGTAAAGAATTTTTTTTGTAGAATTATATTGCTATTTTCATTGTAGGCCATCAGAGAATTTATTTCTGATGTTCCTTTTCAGACTTTGTGTATCAAAAACCAGTCAACTGGGGGCTGGGGATATAACTCAGCGGTGAGAGAGCCTTCCTGGCAAATGCAAGGTCCTGAGTTTGATTCTCAGTACCCAAAACAAAAACAAACAAACAAAAAGACCAGTCAATATTGAAAATTTTGGTGCTTTTTTATAAACACTCAAATATTAAAAATGTAATACTTTATTTTTGTGATTTTTTTCCTGTTCTCATTGTTTGTTATAATAAAGCTCATAAAAATTATAACAATTTATTAATGGAAATGTTCTAAAGAATAAACATGGGTCCAAACCATGTTTCTGTGCTTTGATGACAAAATTAGTCTTCTGCTCCAAGGGCTCCGGGTCTCCCAATCTGGGGGGAATGAATGCATGTTCTCACTTCCGTCCGAGCAATGAGCTGTGGAGTCCCCAGGAACAGACAGATCACATGAGAGACGGGAACATATTTGGTCAGGAGCCCGTCTCCACGCTCCAGAGTGACTTCTAAAACCAGACTTCTAAATCTATATGCTAGGATTAGAAAATGTGTAGTGTGAAGGTTTTTAGACTAACCTCCTAAATGCACACTTGGTGGGTAATTTTATTCATTGATACAACAAACGGCTGCTAGGCTCTGCGTTTACACATAATGGTTTGTGTTCAGACAGGGATGGCTCGTGAATGTCCACGAGACTAAAGGGCAGGAGTTCGGTGTGACTGGTCTGGACTCTGTAGTTGTTAAGATGAGTTTTTACCAGGGCTCTCTTGTGTAGAGTGCAGAGTTCATGACAGTGGTGACTCTGAACCACCACTACACGTGACATGATTGATAACCGTGATTGTCTTCGGCTCCGACGTGCCTCCCTCCTTCCGGTACCTTCTCTCTTTCCAAATGGAAAGAACCAAGCTGCGATAGTCATTTGTTAACATTTCAAGGCAGAGCTATCTTGGAGCAGATCCTCCAAAATGAGAGTAGAGTGTTTTTTGCTTTGCCTTTTTTTTTTTTTTTTTAAACACTAGCCCAGGATGTAGATATAGGGGCTCTTATACTATGGGAGGGTCGACCAGGGAGGGGTGAAGATAATAAATGCTTAGTGTTTTAAACTGCTACATTTTAAGGTAATTTTTAACACAGTGATAGATACCAAAATAAAGTGGCAAATGCTACTGGCTCCAGATCACCAGGAAGTGAGTGTTGACAGGATAGTAGGAGGAGGAAGAGTGGGAGATTGGAGAATTCACCTCCCTCTGGGGCTGCTATGCAGAGATGTGCCTCTCCAGAGTCTGTACCCTAAGCTATATGTTTGAAGGAGCACACTTAAGCTTAGCTTGTTCTAGGGTTAGTAGGCATACACTAGGCCATGACATTTCAGACCAAAGAGAAAAAGATGTTTTGATGAGCTCTTACTTGGCAATATCATTTCTAATGAAACAACTGATTCGAAACCAAAATTTATTTCCATTAAGAATGAAGTTGGAGGGGAGGGGCCGGGGATGGAGCTCAGCAGCACAGTGCCTGCCTGGCAAGGTCAAGGCCCTGAGCTCGATTCCCAATACCAAAAAAAAAAAAAAAAGAAGAAGAAGCTGGGGGCTGGGGGTGTAGCTCTGTGGGACAGTGCTTGCCTTGCATGCACAAGGCCCTGAGTTCATTCGCCAGTACCACAAAAAGACGAAGAAAAAATGAAGCTGGGTTCTGAAGAATTTCAAGTACAGTAAAGAAGGAAGCAAGTGGAAGATGGTTAAAAATGCAGTGACACCACTCTTAAGAAAACCATTACAGGCTGTTCGCATGAATTAGAGTGCGAGGACAGTAGCCTGTATTTTGTAGCCTTTATTTTCTTCATGCCATCATTTCTCACTTCTGAATTTTGTAGATGCCATCACACACAACAATAAGGTAAACATTATCAAGCATTTTCCAGTTTGAGAAGTGGTTTTGGTAATCATTGTTATATTCAATCCCATAAATTGGATATTATGTGAAAATGGAGACTTGTGAGTTAGGGGACCTATCCAATGTAATTTACCTCTAACTTCAATCTTTTGGACACCTCACCAAGCCATTAAAAACACTTATTTAAATGAATTCAATAGAAAGGAGGAGAAAATTAGTAACTCTAGACCCTTTTTGCTTTAGAAAACACTGTAACATACCTTTAATTAACCATAAGAATCTACATTGAAAAGACAAAAAGGCGATATTTCCTGGTCTTAACCAAATATTTCCATTTCCTTCTAATCTAAAAGAATAGAAGTCATCAAAGAATATATGGAGTTGGCTTGGAATGTCACAGTTTAAATGTCCTAGATGCTTATCTGAACACGAAAGTCTTTGCTCATCTATCACTCAGGCACTTTGTTGATCAGGTGATTTGTTTCTCCAGTTCCACATCCTCATGTTTAGTACTAAGCTGGAAGTTAAAATTCAAGAATAATCTGTTGGTAGTGGAAGGATTTTGACATGGCATCGGTAGTATAACCCTGAAGAAGCACAGACATGGCAGACCTGGACATGTTCCTTTTCGAGATTTCTTTCTTTTGGCGACACAATCCTACTATCCAGAGCAAAATTCCTTTTTAGATGATTCATTGACCAGAGTTATATTAGCTCTAAAAAAGGAGGATTTAGGATGAAGGAGATTATTTACATCTTGTAAAATTCCTTAGAATGTGATAGAACTCTGACCTTCTCCCTACATAAACAGTTACACAAAAGGTTACACGAAAATCTGTGGGGGGAGGATTGTTCTAGAGGATTTGGAAAGAATACTGAGCACTTTATCTGAGAGAGCACTATCACTCAGTTAGAAAAGCAGGATTAAATTAGAACAAAAGAGTTTCAAAAAAATAACTATAAGACAAGATAAAGAACTTAAGTTGCCATATCTCTTCTGCCCAAACATCTTTAAGGAATTGGAACAGTGGACAGAGACTTATTAGATCTTTTCATCTCTTTGATTTGCTTATTTGGAAGATAAATACACATTTTTCATTTACTACTAAAAGTAACCCCAAGTGATATAAGACTTTTCCAACACTAAATATTTTATAATTATAATGACAAGCAAGGCAGAGTGTTCTAAAGATCATGTATTAGAGTAACTTTAAACTTTGGAGTTTTTTCTAACAGAACCATCAAGAGATATCTTAAAATACAGATAGAGTCAAAGGTATTTTTAGTATAAATTGTTTTTATGTGTTAAAATTAAAACAACTCCCTATCAAAATGTCATTCCAAGACGTGTCCATTTAACACAAAAATGTACAAATAGGACCTAATGAAACAGAGCTACAACATCATTATTCAGTTTGCATCTGTGTTTAGATTTTGTTGTTCAGTAAATATCAAGCAAAAAAAAAATCCTCGCTCTGTCTCTCTCTGTCTGCTTCTTCTGTCTCTCTGTTTCTGTCTGTCTGTCTGTCTGTCTGTTTTTCTTTCTCTCTCATGCTAAGGCTCTAACCCAGAGCCTCAGGCTACACTCAGTCATCCACTGAGCTTCACTTTCTGCTCTGAGAAAATTCATAGTTAGATAAAAATGTACTTCTCACAAATGATAACAGTTTTAAAACTGTCACCTTTCAATCTCAGAGTATTCTGTAAGTAAACAGAGATAAAAGGAAATGCTGTCTTTAGAAGTCTGCATAAAAACTAGATGGCAGTGCCCGTTTTGGCAGCAGGTATACTATAAACTAGACAGCAAACAAGAAGTCCCCAATTCAATAAAATTCAGTATATAACGCATCTGTGTATACATTGGTTCTAAAATTTTTCATAAAATATTCATAATGTAAAATACATAATTTACCTTTTTAAGGGTTTTTTTTCTTTTTCTTTTCTTTTTTTTTTTGGCGCTGGGGATCAAAACTTGGGCCTTGTGCACACTAAACCTGTGTTCTACAACTGAGCTGCATCCCATGCTATTTTAATGATTTCTAAGTGTGGAATTCATTGTCTGCAGTACAGTTCACTATGTGCAACCATCACCTCTCCATTTCCAGAATTTTTTCATTATACCAAATAATTTGCTTTGAAGAACTATTTTTTTAAATAGTCAAACATTACATTCAAATCAAACATTTGAAAAGTTTTGATAGAATCTTTATAGACCAGTATGAAAGTGTGGTCTTCTTAGTTATCTGAGGCTCTCCTGGTCTTGTTTTTCCTATTCTGCGTTACTGTCCTGAGTGGCAGTATCTTTCTATGATTTTAGGGCCTCTTTCTCTGTCTTTGTGTCTCTGTCTCTGTCTCTGTCTGTCTCTCTTTTTCTGGTGGGGTTGGGGATCAGAACTAGGGCCTTGTATATGCTAGGCAAGTACTCTACCCTGAGCTACATCCCTAGCCCTTAATTTAGGCTCTTAAAAGACAATTTTAACTCACTGACAGAAACCTTTTCACCCTTCTCTACCTGAAAATGAGAAGTTCAAATGTGACATGTAAAAACTCGCCATCTTTGTGGGAGGTTTTACTGGAATTCACTACTGCCTGTCTAGTCTGGTCTTAGTATCATCCTACATTAAATGCAAATCTAAGAGCTTACAGGAATTGGTATAAAAATTTCAAATATTCAACAGAATAACATGCTCTGCAAAATCTGGTTCCGTCTCTTAAAAGGGGCTCCTTCACGGCTAGGCTCTGGTCATAACCCCTGTCTATTTCACCTACTTTTCTGCTCAGAAAGGTTTATTTTCGTGATATTTACTAGAAACTACCAGGTACGAAAATATAATATCATTTTTAACACAGTGGAAGCCACCATTATCTCCTCTTTAGAAAGCAGGAAATTGTGGCAGAGAGAGCTAAGGTCACACAAGCACATAACTAACCTACTTCCAAAGCAGTGGGATCTTCATCTGTGACCTCGCTAGGACCTTAGTGCTATGGTGGTTGTATACATCTGTCCCATGGTCCAGATTCCCTAATGTTCATGTCACATAAATGAAGCTCCCAAGAGTGGTTTTTTAAGAAATGGGCTGATTATGTTGTCTCAGAGCTTTAGGTAAAACTTCTTTTTATAAATCCCTAATCAGAAAAATATGTGTACACTTTAAAATAGGCTCAGCAGGACTCCTGGGAGTCCTTTCAGCAGAATCCTGAGTACTGTCTAGCAGACTCTCTGAGAATTAGCTGATTTTATAGAGGAAAGTGCCTTTGATTATCTTGGATAGATTATGCTATTCTATAATTTTGTAGAGAAGGATGTTTTAGGAGACAGAAAACAATCAGATGTGTCTGTCCTATACTAATTCAAGTGATTCTTGTTTTGAAATTATACATTTTATTTGGTAGAAATACAGTAGATTTGTACCCAGTAAATGATCCAAGGCACTGCCTATTTTTCTCTATGTATTATTATCCAATTTTGCATGTATGAATAGATTTGTTTCAGCATTCCAATTGCCCACACACATATCTGTTCTTAAAATTATCCTTTGTTTGGTTTTAAAATCTTTCTGGTGTCTCTGGAATTAATGAGTTAAATAAAATCTTTAGCATGTGTTCATTTTATATTTGAATGAGATTCATAGTTTTACCTTTTGAAAATTATATTTAGCACCCCATCTTTAGATGAAAAATTGAAGGTGCATGGGAAGCATACATAATAAAATAACTAAAAAGCAAAGACAGCAAGAGAAGAATAATGAAAGATTCCTATTTAAATGTCAGGCCTGTGGCTTTCTCATTGGTAATGCTGCTACATACAGGCCTTATTAGCATATCCTAGGTGTTCAATAAATATTGAGAGGTGAAGACTTGGAGAACAAGACACATGCACGTATGCAATGAGGGATAAGCAGCAACTAGGGGAAACAAACATGAAGACATCCTGCAAAAATAACTTGTAAAGATGACATGGATGTTGACTCCAATTTTTAAAATCACAATGGTAGCCTTTGGGGGCAAAGGGTGCACTTAAAAACACCAATCATGTCTACAAAGCCCTTCCTCTGGGCTTTTGGGGCTGGAGAGAGTCAGCAGTGTCTTTCTCTTATGGAAAATGTGAGTCCATATGAATAAACTAAGTCTCTTCCTCCTGCTAAAGTTGCCTTCCTTATCTCTGTCACTACTCTCAGATTTAAGTCTTACAACAGAGCACAGCTTCGCTTCGTTTCCACAAAGTAGGTACCCTTCACACCATGCATCAAACATCAGATTTTCTGTGGTTCGGCTCTGACTTTCTTGGGAATTACAGCATAGCCAGGCTGGCATCTAACTAGACAACTTTCAGGATAATCCTCAGAGGCCAGGGGTTGAAGAACCAGATCCCTAGGTAACCTAGAGCTGCCACATACTTGCCTTTCTCCCAGACAAGACAGTGAAGGGAAGTGTAGCAGAAAGAGCCCCCACTATCTCCAGACAGGCCTGAGGCTGTCTGCACTCCCTTTGTGTGACTTTGAATAAGTTATGTGAATATTCTGAGCCTAGGTTTCTTCATTTCTGAAATATCAGCAGTAGCATCTAAGGCTCTATGTACTATAAGTAATAAACACCAACTCAGCAATCTCCATGTAACAGTGCTGTAATAAATGCTGTCTCTCTTTCCATTTCTAATCCTATCCTCCTGCCCTGAACCTCCAGAAGCCCCCTCCTGAACCAAAACCTATACCTTCCCATACCTTTTTTCAGGTTTTGGAAGTACCTCAAATTCCTTCATTATTTAGCAAACATTAATTGTGCACCTACTATGTACCAGTCACTGCTCTAGGAGCTAGAGATGCTGTGGCCAACAAAGCACAGCCAAAACTCCCACTCCCCAGTTTCCATTCTGGACTCTTGGATGTGTGGAGGGGTGGGCTAGGTGGCAGAGGGTCCAGTGCAACTCACAGCGCATGTAGATACAGTAGGTGGTAACAAGGTCACAGAGGAGAGAATACTGCAGAGAAGCAGACTAAGGTAGAGCAAGAGAGTGAGGCTCTGCCAGTGGACAGGAAAGACGCTCATGGAAGGTAGCAAGGACCCACATGTGGCGGAGATGGGCACCTAGAATAAGCTTTTCTTTCTAAACCAGAGGGGACACCAGCAGCTCCAGGCCTAAGCTAATTTCCAAGAAGGTGCAGTTGGAGGTGGCTGGACCTTGGTGGAGCCCAGCTTTGAGGAAGAGGGAAGGCGGTTGGCGCATTAGCTCTGAGGGTACAGGGACAGGCTGTGGGTGCTACTGATGAAAACAAGTGACCCGCTTCTCCATCTCCCTGGAACAGGTGCAGTTGTGCAAACAGCACCTGCCCAGGCTCCTCCAGGTTTTCTAAAGGAGGTTGTGCATCCCTCGGCATGAATGGGCCTCCGAGGGCTTCTGCCCAGGGCCAGGGTAACTTACGCCCTCTTCTTTTTCTCAGATTCCAGAGTGGCCTTGGAAATCTATACCCTCCCTGTTGCTGGCTTCTGTTCAGCCAGCCAGGGCTGGAAAGATCTCTGCTGTCGCTGGCTGCCAAGGTCAGGAGGCACTTTCTGCTTGGGTCATCTTGCCCTCCAGGATCACCAGCACCAGCCAGTCTTGGAAAACAGGGAGCTTGAGGGAACAAAGTTCACCTGACTTTTATGTAGTTGTAACTGCTGTGGGGTTTTATAGAATTAAAACTAAGTGCCATTTTCCTCCTAAAGCTCCGGCATGTGGCAACAGTTCTCTCAAATGTCAACTCAGGAAGTTTTACCCAAGAAAAGGGAGATGGGGAGGAGGTTTTTGCCAAATCAGGAAACGTGAATTAACTGACTGAGGAACTTGAAAAAGGAGACCAAGTCAACAGAGAAGAAGGGAAGTAGGAGAGCCAAAGGGAGTCCTCTGTGTAAGTGAACTCGGGACAGGCAGACTGACTCGCATTCTGTATAAATTCTGCTAGTTCAAATTTCCTTTTTACTGTGGGTTGCTTTGAGAAACTTAGAGGAAAAGAAAAATGCCAGAATTAATACAGCACTCATGGAAGGAAAACCTGAGGTATTAACAGGGATTCCAACCCTGTGATGTAAACGGTCACCTTAGGGGTGGAAACTCTGCTTTCAGAGTTGCGTGAGTTCCCTTTTTTACATCATGAATCTGACCTCCGCTTTCTGCACAATGGGTGGTTTCAAACAATGAATACATTATGTAGATCAAATAGGAGTTTCCTCCACCCATCTATTGGATCTACCTCAAACAGGGTTGGCATGCCCTAAGGGCAGAGAAAAGAAAGCCCAGTTTTGAAACAGGTGCCAGGAACTAAGAAGAATGAGTCACATTGGGAAAAATGAAGGTGAAATGCAAGTTCATCTGCCACTAGGTCTGCAGCGAATGTTTAAAAATTAAATTAACCTTTTCACTTCTGACAATTATCTCTTGTTTTATGTAGAAATAGAAGTCAAAGTTTTGAAATACAAGGAATTTTACCCAAAAAGATTTGCTCCAAAAGTGGTTTTTTACCCCTATTGGTTCTTTTCCCTAATTTCCAGACCCAGTGCTGGTCAGGGCTGGCCTAGTCAGGAGGGATCAAAGGCACAAAGCCAGTGACCCAAGACATGGGCACACCAGCTGTCAGGAAGTGCTTACGGTGCCCATGTTCATACATGCCCATGTGTCTGCATGCAGTTGCACTAACATATATGACAGTGACACTCTACAGCATGAATGAAAGCACACCATAGCTTCTACGCAGAAGTCTCCTGGGTCTCTCCTTATACAAACCTGTCTTTCACTAAAAAGGCCGAGTCTTAGACAAAGCAGACCTGAGTGTGATAAAGGGGCATAAAGTACATTATTATGGTTGGGGTCCAAACACCCCCCAACGGCTCACGGTGTTGAAGGCTTTATTGGTAGCTGATAGGTTTCTTGGAAGGTGATTGGATATGTTATCATTAATGGATTCATCCTTGATGAATTCATAGCTCAGTGTACTTACTGGGAATTAGGACATAATTGGATGGGGGGACACTGAGGGACCATGGCTTTGCAAGCTGTATTTTGTGCCCAGGCCTTTCACTCTCACTCTTTCTTTATTTTTTGACTGTCATCAGATGAGCAGCCTTTCTGCCATGAGTTTCTGCCAGGACATTTCTGCTTCATCATAGGCCTATAAGCAACAGACCCAGCTAACCATGAACTGAAACCTCTGAAACCGTGAGCCAAAATGAACTTTTCCTGTTATGCTTTTATTCTCAGCTGTTTTGTCGCAGCAATGGAAAGCTCACTAACAGGTGCTCAGGAAGACTTGGGTCAAGAGTTTATAAACTCCAGTCTCTGAGATACTCATTCTAAAAAGTCTCAGAGGTTCTACTTGTCCAGGATAGAACCAAGAATGGGCATTTTATCTTTTATTTTTTATTTTGAGACATGATCTTGTTAAATTAGTAAGTTGCCTAGGATAGGTTCATACTTTCCACTCTCCTGCCTCAGCCTCCAAGAGTGCTGGAATTACAGGCATGTGCTACTACACCCAGCTGAGGACGGGCACTTTAACCAACATTCCAGCCATTCCACATGCCAGGAACACGAGTTACTCCATGAGCCAGTCTTCCTGTTTCCACACAATGTTCAGAACTCTTTTTTAAGTGTACTACTTCCTGCTGATCCTTACTAAAAATCAGTGTCAGTTTTCCTCTAATTTGTGAAGCCAACTGTGAATCTTCTTTTCCCCTGGTCATTCCATTCTTTTCTCTCCCACTTCATCCCTCTGTTCTGATTTTTCCTTTATCCCTCATCTCTGCCTGCTTTTCCTTAATTTAGTTTAAGAAACCATTTAATGAATTCTCACTACAATTTGAAGGTATAAATGAGTTAAGACAAAGCCCCTGTCCTTCAGAGGCTGAATGTGATTGAGGAGGCAGATCAAACGGTCCACTGACTGACTGATTGATTGATTAACTGATTG
This sequence comes from Hydrochoerus hydrochaeris, assembly GCA_004027455.1. Taxonomy (NCBI): domain Eukaryota; kingdom Metazoa; phylum Chordata; class Mammalia; order Rodentia; family Hydrochaeridae; genus Hydrochoerus; species Hydrochoerus hydrochaeris. The sequence goes on from PVLA01000032.1 coordinate 820,932, forward strand.
AGACAGGGTTCACTACGTAGTTCAGGCTGGTTTTTTTTTGGTGGGAGTTGATTATCCTTTTTATTTAGGGGGGAGAGTTATCAAGCTGGTTTTGAACTTTCCCTGTAACTTTCCCAGGCTGGCCTCAAACTTACAGTGATCCTCCTGCCTAAACCTCCCAAGTGTGGGGATTAGGGACAACACTGCGATCCCCTGAACACCATTTTAACAGGATGAGCTAAGGTAATTTTTGTGTAGGCCCGCACAGCCCCTCTCAGCCGAGGGTGGCACAGAAGCTGGGTTCTGCAGAAGTGCAATCAACAGTGGGTTTCCCAGGGAATGGAAGTCTCTACTCTAGGCATCCGCTTCCAACTCCCACCAAATTAAAATGCATGTAACTTCTCTATTGCCAGTTTACTAGCATAGCCCACAAATCCGAGTATCAGAGAAAAAGAGAAAAACTGATTCAAAGTTACACCTGGGAATCGATACGGTATCAGAGATATTCAAAGATTGAATACATATTTTTCAAGGTAACATATGAAATCTGCTCTAAATAGACTTTCTCTCTCTCTCTCTTTTCTTTTCTTCTTCTTCTTCTTTTTTTTTTTTTTTTGTCTTTTGAGGTTGGCCTGAACTACATTTGTGGCCCAGAGTGATCCTCCTGTTTCAGTCTCCCCGGTGCTGGGATTACAGCCTGCACCACCACACCCAGCTTTAAACAGACATTCTAAATATAGATTTTTGTTTTCTCCACTTGCACTGGAAAACATTAGTTGGAAGATAGAATAACAGATTTGGGGAACATTCTCCTGAGCACCCCCAACCTTCCACCTAGCTGATGTCCTCTCTCCTTTCAGCCCCACTTGACCTTGACATGACATTTTCTGTTTTTCACTTTCCAACTTGTGAGGAAGGAATAAAAAAGACCTTTGCTAAATTTCCACACAGATTCTAGTGAAGTCACCTGAGCCTGCTGAATTTGCACATACCGCGTGTGCCTTTACTGAGGAGAAAGAAGAAGTGAGGACACACATTTTATTTCATTGTGCGCCTACTGGCTAATTAGAAAACAGATTCATTAAGGCCTGGGCTCAAAGAAAAGGCCCAAAGTGTGAATAGAAACCAAAGAGCATTACATCATTTCCTCCGAATCTTCCCTAAGGGCATCCTGGTATTGGAGAGAGTGACTCAGGCCATAGAAATGAAGCAAAACAGAACATTTCCAATACTGATGATTTTGGATCACAACCTGACACACAAGAGGAGGACATTTGGGGAAAAAAAAATAAGAGAGACAAACAAAGAGCATAGTTTTCTGTCCAGGCTGAAAATAAAGCAAGAGATAGGTAAGTCTAAGGTCAACCATAATGTGAGTTCTTTTTTTTTCTTCCCTCTGTATAAAAGTTAAAAAACAGCCTACCAACGTTACCAAATTAAATGTTAGGGCATGTACATTCCACAAAATTCGTGGAATATGGGTAAGATCTTATGCTATTTCAAATTCATTTTTTTATTATTAAAGGGACATAAAGGAATGGAAGTTCTTTTCTTATTATGACTTTTGAAAGTAGCTGTTATTCTTCTATTGACATTTTAAAGTTTCCTGCCACAGGAGCGCCTCCTGAAGCTCATTTCTTTGCCATCAGCAACTGGCTGGGCTGCACTTAGAAATCTTTTGTTCTTGCTCAGGTGCTACTGGAGTAGTGATGTTTACGTATGAACGCGAGTTGCTTCTGGAAGAACCCAGGAGTGATCTCTGGGCTGTGTCCATGGCAAATTCCCAAAGTGGGCGTCTGTTATTGTGGCTGCTGAGTTGCATTTACTCCATGAGCTTGGGCACTAGACAAACCTTGTCCCATCTCCAAGCACCCTGCCCCCGCCCCACAGTCAAGTTCCAAGACTCTGGAACACACAGTAATCAAAGAGATGTAGGAAAAATGAGGCCTTTTTGTATTTTACAGCTTGGATTTTTTAAAAAAATGCACTAACTCCCACTGAGCTCTAAGAGAGCACTGGCCACCTCTTGCTTCATTTTGAACTCCAGGTAAGAGACAATTATCAAATATCTTTGTGGTCATGTGCCAATTTTAAAGCTATTTGGATTTTTAAATTTAATTTTACGAGCAAGAAAGACAGCCAAATGGAACTTTAAAAGTTAGATTTTTTCCCCCTTGGGAGAAAAGCAGCTTCTTCAAATTTCTTCAGGTCTAAGGCATAAAGGGGCTTCCCCAACTCTCCTCACCCCAGATAAAAGGATGGAATATGCAGATGTTGGCATCTGGAGGTCAAAGTCCAGTTTCCTTTCCTTCGGAAGGAAGAAAGATGCCCCATCCAGGAAGGGACCAGGCAAGCCTGACCGCATCTGCTCTTCTGTTCGATTCCCTCGCTCACACTGTTCCTTGAGGCAAAAGACCCTACCACACATGCACACAGTGAGACGGTGATTTGAGGCGAATGGGCTCCTCTGTATCCTTGCAGCTAACTTTGCACGCATCCTTTTTCCTTAGTATTAAAATAAGCAACATCTTTGGATTTGGTCAAGGGCGATCAAAGGAACCCGAGTGTATGGACCTAAGTGGCTGGGAACACAGGAAACTTTTGCGACAAGCAGATGACTAAGAAGTTCAGATTACGGGAAAGGAATTTGAAAGCCCCCTTTCATAACTAGCACTTCTACACCTGGGGGTTTCTGGTGTTTCTGTTGCTGGCATTTTCTTAGTAGATGTTGCTGGTGACATCTGATCTTGAACTCAGTGGCTTGCAATTCTCCCCCTCTCCGGATGCCCGGGATCTATTCATATATTCCCATAAGATTCAACACAAACAGGAAGATCCCTGTCACCTTTGGAAAAACAGCAGGGATTGCTGACCTTGCTTGAAGCCCTCCTAGGACCCTACTGTGAGAGTTCCTCTTTCTATACCCAGAGCAAAGGAACATCCTTATCTCTGGAGGCAAAGGTCACAGAGAATACTCTGAACAAACAGGCCTGCAGTTTCCCCTAGTTTATCATTAGGTCATACCTGTTTTAAGTCCTGTTTCTCTACCATTACCCACTAGCCTAAAAGCACTGTCCACAAGTGTAAGCGTTTCTTCAGGTTTTCATTTCCTTATGAAGACCACTATGACATATAAAACTTACACAAAATAGATTTGTATGCTTCATTTTTTGTTTGTTTGTTTTTGTTTTGAGATGGTATCTTCCTCTGTTGCCCGGGCTGGTCCTGACTTCCTGGGCTCAAGAAGTTTCCTGCTTCAGCTTCCCAAGTAATGGGACTCCAAGTGTGTAGCACTGTGTCTGTCTTGGTTTTTCTCTCTTTAATATGTTTTTTGTTATGAGCACTTCAGCCATAAGCCTAAGATGAGTGAGGAAAAGATAATCTTCCCCTTCTACATACTTGTTAACTAACCCTGTTTCTAGAAGGCAGATGATTGCTAAGCAATGTGTGAGGTCCTAGGAGGATATAGGGACTAACATATGGCAGGAAGTTCCACCAGGAGAGAAGGACTCAGTGACATAACTGAAGGCCCATCACAAAGGACAGCCTTAGGGAGAGGGTTACAGGGGGACAGGGGAGGGTCACCACCACCATCCTGGAGCTAAGGGAGATCTCCAAGAAGGTGATGATGAGTGAGCAGTGAGCCAGCGGAAAGGCAAGGCACTTTGGGGAGCGTCAGTGCTTTGGTGTGTAGACTGGGAAGGGGAAAGGGAATAAGTGTGTGAGTCTGTGTGGTGGGAGGGACCATGGAAAATCAGTGATCAGAAGCAATGCTGGAAGCATGAACAGAAAGGCAGACACATGACACAGTAAGGAGTTTGGAGAACTACTGAACAGATTCCAAGTAAAGAAATTGGCAGGATTTGATGTACAGTGGAGGAAGATCACTATGGTTTTCTCATGGAGGGGTCATGAGGAGAGTTAGACTGCTCTAGTGCCTTAGATGAGAAACTCTACAGAGCTGACCTGATAAGTACTCACTGATAAAATTATTCAGATTTATTGAAGTTTATTGGGGCAAGACTGTGAGCAAAAACACAATTGCTAATGCAGAGTTTAAAAGATAGTGAAGGAAACAAATATTAATAGCATAGTTATACAAATAAATGCAAAATGACAAGGTTGACAGGTGTTTTATTGTGCTAGAACTACATTTCCCAGCTTTCCTTGCAACAGGGATGGTCATGTGACTAAAATTTAGCCAATGATATCTAAGTAAAGTGATGAGGTGTGGTTGTATAAACTGGCCTTATGAATGTGTGAAGGAAAATCACACTGATGGCCTGAGCACTAGCCTGGGAGTGTTATGTAAGTAGGAAATAGATACCAATAGAAGAGCAATTATACTTTGTATTTGGGTTTACTTGTTTCATCAGCTTAGCTTATCATTAGCATACACACAATGTTATATCATAAAAGAGAGCCACAAGGTAACATAATAGCATAAAACTGGGGAAGCCAGATGTATCTTGAGAAAAAGTCAGAAACACTTCACTGTGAAATTCTGAAGATGAACAGGGCACAGGACTTCACTGGGGTGCATAAAAGGTGAACAGTTTAAGAAATACCAGACGCAGGGCTCAGGCAAGTGGCAGCTGCCCCAGGGGGAGAACGAGCCAGCATCTTCTGAGATCTGTGCCATGTTGGAACTTAGGGCACTGGGAAACTAAGCAAGCAGCTTGCCTTCCTGGTAAGCAGCCATGGCTTGGGTAAAAAGCGGCTACCCCAAGGGGAGAACCAGCCAGCATCTCCCAAGATCCATGCCATGTTGGAATTTAGGGCGCTGGGAAACCAAGCAACCAGCTCACCTCCCTGGTAAGCAGGCATGAGCCTACCGGCCTGGGAGTTGAGAGTCAAACATCCTATTCCCCACCCTTGGGAGGTTGACCATATGCAATATAGTAAATAGAGGGGATTTCCTTTTACCATCTCTTTGAAGGCAAATATTGTTATCACTGTTTTGCTTTGTTCTGATTAATTGTATTGCTGTATTCAGTATTCTGTTTTGATAAGTCCTATAATGTTCTGTATTTGGTTTGATTTTGCTATACCTGATTGAAAGAACAACTATTGTGAAGATAATGAGATATACTATGGTACCTATTACTGTTATCCCGGTAACCTGCTGTGAAGTTCTGTACCAATTTCACTGCACTGTCTCAATTGGCTGTGTTCTGTCTTGTTCTGTTGTATTTCACTACCTTCAAAAAAAAACAAAAACAAAAAAACTAAACAACAACAAAAAGAATAGAACATGAGAAAACAAGGTAAAAAAATACCTCCAGAAACTCCCAACTCCACCCAAGCTGATCCATGGGGAATGGATAAGGAGAAACTCAAAAACAAAACAATAGAATTATATAAGGTGACTAAAAAGGAAATAACAACAAAACCAATCAGTAAATTACTGAGCAAGCTGAAACATGATATAACTAAACAGATAATGGGCTTAAAAAGCAAAAGGAGGAAAATAAAGTGCTCTAAAGGATATAACAGCATGTATGTTTAAACGTGTAAGATGGATAACCATATTACTAAGTTTTTGTTGGATCATTGAACAGAACTGTTTGCAATCTCGCTTTTTGAATGTCCACTTTGTATGCTTTAATTTTGTAACTTGAACAACTATTTCTAAGAGGACAATATGTAATTTATCAACTAATTATTTCTTACTGTTAATTTTTTTGAAATTCTGTATTATTTCTACCCTTTTTTCTGTTTTGCTTCCCCCCCCCCCACCTTTAAATAAAATTAAGAAAAAAAAGAAATACCAGACACAGACTCCAGGGCTAGCGAACTGGATGTGTGTGTATGTGTGTGCGTGTGTGTTTGTGTGTGTGTGAAAGAGAAATTAAAGATACCTTCCAGGATTGTGCCAAAGCATGACAATGCTGGCCTAAGAGGATACAGGAAGTTTTGGGGGGAAGGTAATAAGAGCAATGTGAAGCTAATGGTGCCAGAATGCCTCACTAGAGATGTCTGGTTGAAAGTATGATTCCTAAACTCAGTAGAGAGGCATTAAGTGGTAGAGGAGGGCAGGAGAGTCAGCTGCCTCAGAATATTAGTTGGAATAAGGAGAGAGCGCAGAGAGTTCAAGGAGGTATCATCATGTCAAAAAAACAGGTGAGAAACCAAGCCCACAGAACAGCAGGGAGGGACCTAATAAGAATGGTCTTCAAAAAGCTCAGGAGGAACCGAAAGAACGGTGAAGAGAACTGGATGAGCAAGAGAAAGGTATCCTGAAAGCCAGAGGATTGACTTTACAGCTCTGTTTTAAAAATAAAAGTAGAGTTCATTTTCCTCTGCTACTTTTGCATGGAGAAGGATTCTGACATGAAAAAATGTTTAGGATGGTCATCAGATATTGCTAGATCAGACATTTGGAAATTTGGGTTTAAAAGGATTGAAAATAATCTCAGCACTCTAGGAGGCTGAGGCAGGAGAATGACAAGTTTGAGACCACACTGGGAAATTTAGCAGCACCCTGTCTCAAAATAGAAAATATGGATATAGCTCAGTGTAAAGGTCCTTAGTACCACCAAAAAAAGGAAGAAAGAAAGATTGAAAAGTTCTTACATGATGACAAGGAATTTAAACATGAGCTTTATAAATTTTAGCTAAAGTTAGCCACACTGCACATGATTTTATTCTTAAATAGTGCTGAGAATGGATTCCAAGGTTTCACGCATGCTAGGCAAGTGCTCTTCCACTGAGCTACAATAGCCAAGACACTGAATTTAGCTTTTTACTCAAGACATTGCTATGCCACATAGCTAGTCGTGATAGAGCAGTGGGTATCCTTAGGTGCCAGTTGGGTCTGTGTTGCTGTGAGAATAAGGGAGAAGGTGGAAGTAACTTCAGAATTAGAGTAAAATATTCCACTGAAGCAAGAAAAGTACAATTTCGCCTCTAAATTCTTTTCATTGTGGTTTTCTTTTTTCCCTTTGATTTTGCAAAATTGTTGAAAGTTGACTGTATTCAGAGTCATTTTAATAACCAAAAAAGGACCTGACCACTTCCCTCTCTTCTTCCCCTTTATTCTCTATTTACTTTTCTCAGTTCTCTTACCTTTGAGAAGGGGATGGACCTTCCTCATTTCTCCTCTACTTCCCAAAGCCCAAATTAGCTCTTCTGGTTGGCACAACACATTTTCTTAAGGAGATAATAAAAATCCCATTTGGGCCTTTTTTTCTGCCTTTCCTCACCCCTGGCCCCCACACATTTAAAAACAGAGTTTTTTCCTTTTTCCTGTTCTCCATTCATCTCAGTTTAGCCCCAGTTCATGAGCCTTTTGCTCCCTTCTCATTTTTTCTTTTCCTACTCATTTTTCTCATTGGCAGTTTTGTATACCTCTACCTTAAAATGTTTTCTCTGCTTCTGCACCTTGTTCTATTTCCTCTTGTGTACAGTTGAGACAGGACAACAGGGTAAGCGACACTTTCTGGTAGAGGGACACTTCCAATACAGGGCATCATCATCAGTGTCCACAAAGCCAATCACAAAGGTACTATTTTGAACCAATCAGAAACTGGCTATTTTCAAACCTTTGTTTGAATCTGGTGCTGCTCAGAGGACCAATCAAAATACTCTTTCCAACCCATCATTTGCATGTGAGCACAACCAATCAAAAGATACCATTTCTGATCCTTCATTTATATGTAATAGGAACCCACTGAGGTTTTGATAAGACAGTTTATACTTGGTGTAACACCAAATGCTTGATAGATTGATTTTCCTGATGCTTTATTTGTATGACAAATAACCTGGGAATTTTGGGTACAAAAAAAATTCTTTTTTTTTTTTAATACTGGGGCTGCTGCGGAGCCTTTTTCCTGCCTGCTCTCACTCTGCAGAGCATACTTCTCTTCTGCCTCCAATAAATGTACACTTGCCCTTCTTTTTCTATGTGTTGTTCAATTCATTTTTGGGAACACTGAGAACCTCGAAGGAAGCCCCATGGGCCTCCCCCATCTGGTAACAGGGTCAACCCAAGTCAGTGAAGGATTGTCCTCACTTCCAGAGTGGTATGCTTTAACTTCCTGGTCAATCAGGTGAGCATGAAAATACTTCCTCCTAAAGCAGCCTCTCTCCCCTATTTTTTCCGCACCATTAATGCACAAGACACTGTCTTTACATAGTTTAGGAAAGAAGACTTTGATCATTTCCCTCTGTACTCAAGTTGCTTATCATAAACAAGTAAAAGTTAATGGTTTCTTAAAAGCAATCATAGCAAAAAATAGCATGACAAATATCATAGCGATGAGTGATGGTGAGTTTAGAGAAAGGAGGGGTAGTGTAGATTTGAGAAACCACGCAATGTTTCATGGCAGAGGAACTTTGAGCAGCATTTGAGAAAATGTTGAAGCATTTCTGGGGCCCAGAGAAGTGCAAAAGAGAAAGAGACTGGTACTTCAATGAGGAGCATATCCAAAATACAAAATTGTCTGCAACTATGAAGTATTGTTATTTCTATCTCCTTGTAAATCATCACCACAAGCAAAGTGACTTCAAAAACCCCTACTTTAATGTCATGCATCCATTTACCTACAAATGCCTCAAGTTTATCCTTCTTCTGGTCCTGGGAATCAAACTCACAATGTCTCACTTGCCAGGCAGGCACTGAGCATCTGAGCTGTATCTCTGGCCCAACTTTATCCTTCTTTATGGCAGAGTAGTATTTTCTTGCGTGTAATATCACATTTTCTTTATCCATTCATCCACTGATGGGAATATAGGCCACTTCCAAGATTTAGCTATTGTGAATTGTGCTGCTGTAAACATGCATATGCAATTATCACTGTAATATGATGACTTTAACTCTTTCAGCAAGATACTCAGAAGGGGAATAGCTGGGTCATATGGAATTTTTTTTTTTTTTTTTTTTTGTACCAGGGATTGAACTCACGACTGTGTGTTTTCAAGGCAGGCACTTATGCCGCTGAGCTAAATCCCCAGCCCTGGAATTTCTACTTTTGCTTCTTTGGGGAAGCTCTGCAGTGGTTGCACTAGTTTACATTCCCACCAGCAGTGCAGAGGGTTCCTTTACCCACATTCCCTGTAGCTTCACCAGCATTTGTTATTATTTGATTTCTTGATTAAGGCCATTACTTCTAGAGTAAGAAAGAATCACAGTGTTGCTTTAATTTGCATTTCACTAATGGCCAGAGATGTGAGCATTTTTTCATGTATTTATTTACCATTAGTACTTATATAAATTTAAATATCACATAATTTCCCTTAAATGAGAAACCAAAAATAAATAAATAAAGAGCAAAGTAAAAGATAGCTAATAAGAAGTATGGAAATCTTTTTCAAGTGGGAAGGGGAACAAGAGAAGGAAGGGGGTTGTGCATTGTACGAAACAGAAACCAGCCATACAAAGTGGCTGCCATGTCCTACCCCAGCCCTTCTCCCTCTTAGATGGTGACTGGCTATGTTGCCCAGGCTGGTCTTGAACTCAGTATCCTCCTGCTTCAGCCTCCTGAGTAGCTGAGATTATAGGCACATGCCACTGCACGCAGCTCGTGGTTCCCCTTTAGACACAGAAGTTTGTGCATTATTTATTATGATCCTGTCACCTTGGCCAGAGCCAAAGAATGGGGCCATGCTCCCTTCTCCCAGAGCAGGAGGGCAAGACTGCCATCTATAAACTGTGGGGAGGCTGAAGGTGAGAGCTCTGTCTGATTCACACATAGTCTGCCTGGAGCCTGAGGAGATCCAGGCAGGCACCAACAGGTGCTGTGTTCCTAGTGGGCTCTGACCGCAAGTCCCACCACAGAAAAGAGTGTCAGTGGACAGCACCAGGCATGATCAAAACATACAGTAAGTGCTTAAACAGAAAACAATGGTCACAGTAAAAGAATCATTGCTGTTCCTTCCCCTCAAGATACTCTCCCCTGATTTGAGCACAGTTATCCCATCGTTTTTGCTGCTTTCTGAAGCAGTTCTGCCAGTCCTCCTTCCTGAGTGTCTTTAGGTGGTGTGATTAAAACCACAGCCAGTGCTGTTGCAGAGACCCATCCAAGGGAAAGGCAGGCTCCAAAAACATCAGCGCACCCTCATTCACTTCGCTTTCCAAGTCTGGAGCCATGAGACTTCCGGCTCTTCTCCAAATCAGAGTGGCCTGTAAAAATTCAGACTACGAGGCAGCCTCGACAGAGCAGCTGAATGAAGACACTCGTGAAAGAGCATTTCCAGGACTGCTAAGAATACTTCATAAGGTAGCTTAGAGAATTAAAGAACATGTTAAATATAATCAACTGAGGAAAGTGTCTGCCACAAACAATGTGTTAACAAAGACAATTATCGTTGCTATCCACTGTGATATTAAACAGGATAATGAGATTAGCATATATAGTATAATACTGACATATAAATTTGACAGGAATTAGCGATTACTGGGTTGGGGACGTAGCTTAGTGGGCGAGCATATGTTTAGTATGAGCAAGGCCTGGAATAATAAGCAATTATTATAACATCAGTGTAACAATTAACACTATAGTTCCTGAAATACTCTCCCAGTGAATGGACTGATTGTTCGCTCTTTCAGGCTACTTGGCCACCGGCTTGGCATGTGTGATTGAAAATTGCTGATGGCTCTTGGGTCTCCCAAGGATGTCCAAGAGTGACCAGAAAACACGCGGTCATCAGTCAGCAGCCCAGAGGGTTAGTTCCAAGCCCTGGCACAGATGAGTTATGTGACCTTGGCCTGTTCATTTGATCCCTCTGAGTTTCAATTTCTTCACTGTTAAATGAAGACCTCAATGTTCCTTCAGCTCATAAATGTTGCCATTAGAAGCCTTTGTGTGGTTTTAAATTTTAAAATCTTGGTTTGTAGATAAGCATTTAAAAGCTAATTAAAACCTGGGCTTGCAATGAAGATTGACTTCAGTTTCAGCCATGAAAGAGATTTCCTGTTTTAATCTCCTGAGACCATTTTTCACAGAATCTGAAATAAGGGTCAGTGTAAGTTTAAGTGTGTAACATTGCAATCTAATCATCATTATATTATTTTTAATGTATATTGCTGACATATTATAAATTGAAGGGCTTAAATTTAAGCAAGTACAAGGTAGCCATTTTCATTCTGTATGGCATAGACACGGTAATTTAGAAATTGGGTCTGGAAGTACAGAAGACCCCCCTTTTCTGCATGGAATATTTTCCACGATCTTTGGCAGATGGTTGAAACTGTGGCTAGCACAGAACCACATGTTTTAATGTGCTTCTTCACACTTGCTTTCAGCATTGCCACATGGAGCAGTTCATCTGTCCTCCTATGTTGTATGTCCTGTGTCCTCTTAGCATCATTATCTTTGTACTTTAGGAACATTATTAGGTAAAATAAGGGTTTCTTGAACAACAGCAGTGGGATAGAGCAATAGCTCATTTCCTGGGAGAATGGCTGCTGGGCGGGTGTACATCCCGCACAGGTGGGGGATGAAGGAAGGATGAGAAGGGCCGTAGATCAGGTGAGACGGAGGGTCCAGCATGAGGTCTCATCGCGCCAGTCAGAGTGGCTCAAGATTGAAAACTCAGGAATGACTTATCTCTGGAATTTTCCATTTAATATTCACAGGCTGTGGTTGACTGTGGGTAACTGAAACCCTGGAAAGCAAAACCCCAGATAAGCAGAACTACTGTATTTAAAATTTCACATCACTCTTCTATTATCTTCAAAGAGTTTATCATGTGAAGGCATCTTTATAAAGTGAGTATCAATACTGTCAGTTGCACCCAGATTTCTCCAGAAACATAGTGCTAGTTAAAAATCTGCACAGCTCTTTCTCTCTCTCTTTCTTTCTTTCTTTCTTTCTTTCTTTCTTTCTTTCTTTCTTTCTTTCTTCCATTCCAAGAGCCAAAAATCCTCTATTCCATTTTTATTTCCAAAGGCAGCGTTGGGCTGTGGCTTGGCAGTGGAGGGTGTGGTTTTGAGGGGCTGGCGAGGGGAGGGATAATAAACACTACACCATGTGGTTGTGATGACAATTTAGTGTCTGAAGACCAGCATTCATCCTTGAAGCTCCAAGTTTACACATAAAACATCCCTAAATAGTTTAGAACTATCCATGAGTCCAAGAGAGTGATGGTAAGAGACAGGGGAAGGGGGCAGAGAAGGGAGAGAGGGAGAGAGAGGAAGGAGGAGAAAGAGGAAAAGAGAGGGAAGGGGGATATTATCTTAGTTTGAATCATGGAAATATAAAACAAGCAAGGGCCCCTAAAAATCATTTATTCCAGGGGGGATGCAGCTATAAACTTGACCAAGGACTTGACTTCCATCCTCAGTACCACCACCACCAAAAAAAAAAGGAACCAAGGCAAGAAAGATCACTGAATTCAGTTCACTAATTAATTATTCATAAAGAAAACTGTGGCCCAGAGACATTCAGTCCTTGCTATATAGTGCTGTATCACTCAATAACCAAACAGGAACTAGAACACAGGGGAAGTGTGGAACCGGACATTTGTCCATTCATTCAAGACACGACACAATTGAGATTCTGTATCATAGAGTCCTTGACTGATGGACAAAACGCTTCCACAGCCCAGGCTGTAGGGGGAGAATGCTACAGCGCAGTTAGCAAATACATAACCATCGAACCCTGGGTACTGTAAGAGAGATAGTGGGATGTAGGCAGTGGTAGTGTGAGGAGGGAAGGCTTCTCCGAGGAGGTGGCCAGGAGTGTGAAAGGGAGCAGCCTGGCAAAGACTGTGGATCAGAGCTTTCTAGGCAGAGGGCACAGCAAGCTCAGGGGTAGAGCGATGTGCATGGAGCACATCAGCGAGGTGTGGACTGGACCAGGTCGGGCTGTAAACAGAACATTCAAGGATGGACTTTATATGCAGTGGAAGCCACTAGAAAGTTTTAAGCAGTCAATGAACATGATTTTGTTTATAGTTAAGAAAGACGTGCTGTGTGGACGATCAATTGGAAAGAGCTAAAGTGAAAGCAAGAAGACCAGCGAGGACACCACTGCACAAATCTAGAAGGGCCATGGTGGACCAGGCTTGTGGCATTAGAGTGGACAGAGCTGAATAGATTCTGAACTCGCAGAAGGCACAACTGGGCACACCCTCAAACTTATGATTCTGTCTTCTGCTTCATGGGGAAAAAGATGAGATTTACAAGTAAAATGAGATTCTAAAACCTTTAATCATGATTATCATCATTTTGTATCAATTTTGTGTTAGGCCATATATTTGCTTAAATATGCTTATGATTTGTAAATCTGAAGGACCAGAAATCTCCACCTTCACTGTGCTCTAATTTCAGTATAAAAATAATCCATCACAAGAAAGGAACCCATGCCAGGGTTTTCCTAAAAGGAAAAATAAGCTTTTAGTTTCTGGTCTGAAGTCAGTGTAGATTTAGCTCAGTTTCATGTGTAGCTTTTATGTTTACGTCTGCATGGATATTCGCATTTCAATGAATTTTTATCATGACCAGAAAGGAAGAGGCAGATCAACAAAATATGCTCTATTAAAGAGAACCTTAAGGTTTTAGAAATGCTTTTAGTGGTGAGAGTTGAAATAGCTGCTCAAAATATTTTTGCTTAGCTAATAATTTTAAATAAGCAAAAATATTTTGTATTCAATTAATTAGGCCCAAATCTAAGAGTTTTGATTTTGTTTCATTCTATAAGACTTTTGGAAAAGACTGTTGTGATTATATGTACCATTCTGGGTTACCCAGTTTAGAATATTTTCCCAAATGTGGAAAAAGATTAAGTATGACATAAAACTCATGGGACATGCCAAGAACCTCCAGATCAAATGTCCCTATAACATAAATGGCTGTCACTGAATACCCCTAAGATGTCCCAGATGCTGTAAATATGTCAAATATAATCCGTATGCCAAATATGCAAGTTTGGGCTTATTCTCAATCTCTAGAGAAAATGCAGCTGAGGTTCACACCTAGCAGAGCCAAGGCAGGAAGCAAACTCAGCCTGGTTTCTAAGCCCAGTCTCTCAGAGAGGCCTGTGTTTATGAATCAGTCATTCTGATTTGGAGCAGAGAAACATTTACGTAAGACTTCACACTCAGCTTCAAAAACCCATGGCCCCCAGCAGTGTCCCTCTGGCTGTACTGCTGACTTTTTCTCCTCAGGAGGACACTGCTCTGGGTATTCTGCATCAACCTGGTGTTGCTCAGACTTCAGCCATGTATGGAGCTCTTCAATAATAGGGAATAAAGATCCATCATGGACGTAAGCCATTCTTCAAAAAATAGGTATGAGCACAATAAAACTTGTTATAAACTCCGTATGCTTATAATTTTAAAACTGTAATGGTAGAACCAAAATCAAGTTTAAAAATGACATGGACACATTGAGAAGTTCTAGGGTTCACGTCACTGTAGTCTTCCTGAGCATGGGTTCACATCCTGAACATTACTGATTTTTCCATTTGGCTTCTCTGATTTAGCTCTGCTAGTACTTTTCTCCATCCCATCTACTTAAAAACCATCACTCCTATGGCAAACATGATGTCGTATGGTCTGGAATTGGGACAAACTTCCTAGCCTTGCTGCTATTTTTATTTCTTGATTTGATCTCATTGCCATCACAGGCACAGTAGTAAGTAAGGGTCACAGCCCAGGCTGGTGATACCCAGCTGGAAGTGGATCATTCAGCTGACCCAGGCAATGCTTGTGACTGTAGTTTAAATATTTCAAAAATGAAAGAAAAAATCATAGTATAAAGAAAACTTGTTGGCCTACAAATGTTGATTACCCTCTGTTTCTACAATCTCTACTTTTTGAACAAACTCGTGCATGCATTATACAGTCTCAGGAAAGTTAAACTTTCCCTCCTTAGGATGTTGTCCTTATATCTTACTAGGGAATACAGGGCTGTGAACTGAAAGAATGGAGTGGCTCTGTGCATAGTGATTTGAAAAGAGAGCCACTGTTCACTAAGCGGCAAAAGCAAGATGTCAGAATTGAGAATGGGCACTCCAAGATATACTTGTTCACCAGTGTTCACAGCAGCATTATTCGCAGTAGGCAAAAGGTGCAAATCAGTGTCCACTAACAG
This sequence comes from Hydrochoerus hydrochaeris, assembly GCA_004027455.1. Classification (NCBI taxonomy): domain Eukaryota; kingdom Metazoa; phylum Chordata; class Mammalia; order Rodentia; family Hydrochaeridae; genus Hydrochoerus; species Hydrochoerus hydrochaeris. The sequence continues at coordinate 835,948 of PVLA01000032.1, forward strand.
ATGAGGAGATAAAATGTGGTGTATACATGCAAAGGAATATTACTGAGCAATGAAAAGGAATGAAGTTCTTATATACACTAAAACATGAATTTATTTAAGGCTAAGTGAAATAAGCCAGACAAATAAGTATGATTCTACTTATTTGATGGGCCTGGAATTGTCAAAGTTACAGAACTAAGAAGAAAACAGGGATTACTGAGAACGAGGATAAGAGAAGTATTAGGGGTTATTGTTTAATGAGCAGATTTTCTATACTGGATCATTTAAAAAGTTCTGGAAATAGCAGTGACGGTTGCATACTAGTTATAATTAATGCCACTGAACTATAGATTAAAAAGCAATTAAAATGGAAAACTTAACATTAGATATATCTTACCACAATAAAACCTTTTAGGAATAAAATGTTACATCATGTTATAGATGTGGTTTGTGAGTATAGGTGTGTGTGTGTGTGTGTGTGCGCAAATGCACAGAAAAATTCTGTAGGACAAGTATTAAATTGTTAAGAGAAGGGAGGATCTTATAGGTTGAATTTTGCTCCCCAAAGGATTAACCCCCAGGAACTACAGGATGTGACCATATTTGGATTCAGGGTGAACAGGTCTGGTTACCTGAGGAGCTGCTACCAGGACAGAGTTGCCCCAACCTAATATGATTCACGTCTCTGTAAAATGATGTCCACGTGAAGACAGAAACACAGAGAGAAGCCCACACAGAGAGGCGAATGGAGGGATGGGTTTATAAGCCAAGGAGTGGCAATTGTCACCAGCAAACCGCCGAGACCACGGAGGGTCCCCCTACTGCGCTCAGGTGCAGTGTGGCCCTGCTGACAATTACTTTCCAGACTTCCATCCTTCAGAACTGTTATAAACCATCCAACTTGAGATTCTGTGTTACAGCGGTCCCAGGAGACCAATACCGGAGACTTTATTTTTGTGTCATTAGATATGTTGTAGTAGATATGATTTAATTTGGCAAACTTTCCATTTCACTTAACTTCACTAGTCATCAGGGGAATAAAATGTAAAAACTATGATACAATAGCATTACACATCCACAAGAATGTCTAAAACAGCAGAAGACAACCGGGGGCTGGCCAAGATGCAATATAATTGGACTCGGTAGGCATTCTTAATAGGAGTGCAGTTTGCCATAACCATTTGGAAAACCAGCAACGACTATTATGGCTGAAAACAAAAGTAGCTGTGACTTGCTAATTCCATTTCTTCAGGTATTCCCTATAGAAATATTTCTGTTTCCCCAAAGACATGTATTATAATCTTCAGAGTAGCATTAGTTATAATAGTTCCAACCTGAAAATATTCAATGTGCCTAGCAGCAATAGAATGAAAGAATAAATTGTGGTATATTCCTATAATGGACTGCCATGAAGAACTGAAAAATAAACTGTGGTATATTCTTACCATGGACTACCATGTAGTCCTGAAAAACAGACTACTGTTACATGAAACAGCACAGAGAAACCCCCTGTGTGCTCAGCATTGAGCAGAGGATGCTGATTGAAAAAAAAAAAGTATGTACTGTATTATCTTATTAGTACAAAGTTTTAAAATAGCTAAAATTAATCTGCGTTGTTTTGCGATTACCCTTGTGGGAGGACAGTGGTACATGGAGTGATAATCTATTGAGCTGTATGATTTGTGTGCTTTCTGTGTATGCATGTTACAGTTCAGCAAAATTCTTACTTAACAAAAGGATTTTAGAGTCACCTTTTGCGGCATTAAACTTTATCCCTTTTTCTTTGGTTTTGGAGATGCTGTTGTCTTCTCTCCTCATCTAGCCCTTTAACGAATATTTATTAAGCATCAACTGTTACAGTGTGACTGCGTTGTACAAGGTAAAGGACTCCGCTACTGGAGGGCTATGAGGGCTTCTGTTTTGCAAGTTTACCACATTGTCTAGAGTCGGTTTGTCAAGACTTTCGGTTAACTCTCACGGTTGTTTCCTATCAGAGCTTCCCTTCCATCTTTGGCTTCTGTGTGCAAGTGTTTTGACACAGCAATTATCTTCCAGCTGGTGTTTCTGGCGTCTGCCCAAAAAAATCCTGCTTGCTGATCTCTGGGCGCCCGTTCTCCCCAGCTGTTCCTAATCTTTGAACTCTTAATCTGCCATTTTGGATACGTCAGATTCTTCCGGCTCCTCTTGCCCATCGCTGTCTTTAAGAATTTAAGGAATGAAAAGTTCTTTTAAGTCTCTATTCCTAGCCAATGGAGACTCAGCAGTTCTGCCCCCATGGCACTATTCACTATTATATGTCCTAAATATGATTATTATCACATCCTAAGGAGATGTAGCCTACTTTCCTGTTTTGTATTAAAATTTTTAGTGTCTCCCAAACTATCAAAAGTGAATGCTCCTGATTTCAAGAATGGGTAAACAAATATCACTACTACTGCAATTCAAAATGATTTGAGAGGTTCTAACTGTGTAATAAGACAAGAAAAGTAAGTGAAGAATTTTAAACATTGAAGAAGACAAGGTGAAGTTATTGTTGTCTAAATATAAGTATATGCTTAGAAAATCCTAATGAATGTATTAAAAACACTAGAACAAATAAGTGAACTGGCAAAGTGCCAAGACATATATTTTTTAAATCTATAATTTTCTTTATATTAATAATGGTTACATCTAAAGATCACAAAACAAACACTTAAAATGGCATCATGAAGAAATTTAATGAGAAAAGTTTAGAACCCATCTGAAGAAAGTACTAAAGTTTTATTATGGGAAATAAAGCATGTCATGAATAGATAGAACTATGTGCCAAAATCCCAGATTGGAAAAATACCATGAAAATAAAAATTTTCCCAAGGTAATATAAAAACATTCCTGAACAAGTCAAAATTCCACAAAGGACGTAGTAATGAAAAAGATAGGGGAAAAAAATTCCCAAAGATGTCAGGAGAAAGAATAATAAAGGACAGCTTTGTAAAGAAAAAAAAAGGACAGCCACGTATTTTTTAAAAATACTCTGATAAATAACTGCAATAAAAATAGCATTGAATAGGTCCCGGTGGGAAGGGATAATAGCTTTGCAGTCCTGAGGCTGGTCCTGTGTGAGCTGTGGGCTTGTTAGCAGCTCACACTCGAGTGGCAGAGTGAGAGCAGCCCCTGATCAAGGTAAGAAGTGACCACTGCCCTGAGCGGTCCCTTCCCTTCCCCTCCCCTGGGCCGACCTCAGACAGTGGGCCAGACGCTGGTCTGCGAAGCTCTCTCTCAGAGTCCTGGAGCTTAAGGGGCAGACTGACAGCTGCAGCCCTGAAGGACAGTCAGAGGGCTCGCCTGTGAGAGTCTTCCTTTTTCCTGGGTTTACTGGAGCCCACGAGCTGACATGTTGTGTGTTTATAGATTAGCCAAGGCCGGTAGCATTTTCCCAAAGTCAAGCTAACAAACTTCCCAGGGAAGGAAGATTAGTATTGCTGTAGCAGGCGACTGGAATGTGAATTCTATCTCATTAGAGCACTGGCTCTCACAGTTTTGGTTTCAGGATGCTTACTTACATTTGTAATATTAGAGTGAGCAATGTACCCAAATCAGATTTCTTTCATCCTACTGATGAACAAACTGAAAATAAAATTAAGAAAACAATTCTATTTATGACAGCAAATTTTTTTAAACATGCAAGACTTACACATTGAAAACTACAAACCATAAATAAAGAAAAGAAATAAATTTAAAAAGAAAGGCCCTCCAGGTTCATGGATTAGAAGACAATAAAATTAAAACATCAGAACTCCTCAAACTGACTTATAGCAAGCTTTTTAAAAATTGCAACTAGTTTCTTTGCAGAAATTGACAGGAAGTTCTTAAAAATCATCCAGATATGCAAAAGACTCAAAATAGTCAAAGCAGTCTTTAATAAGAAATAATCAGCCTAGATGATCATGGATTAGATAATAGCTTCTTAGACGGAACACTAAAATTGCAGGCAGAAAAAGAAAAAAAAATAGGCAAAATGGACTTCACCAAAACTAAACTTTAATTTTTTTTTTTTTTGAGATAGGGTCTCACTGTGTAGCTTAGGCTAGCTTTGAACTCACCGTGCAGACCAGACTGGCCTTATAGACACTCCTGCCTCAGGCTCCCAAGTGCTGGGATTACAGACCTGCAATGCCATGCTTGTCCCCAAGTTTCGTACTTTAAAAATCACAGAAATGAGCAGACAATCCAAAGGATGGGAGAAAGTATTTGCAAAGCCATTTGAAAGAGGCTTAGTATTTAGAGTATAAAAATATTTCTCACAACTTATAGCAAGAAGACAACTCAATTTAAAAATGGGGCAAAGAATTTGAACACACATTTCAAAGGAGGTCTACAAGTGCTCAATAAAGAAATGAAAAAATGCTCAACAGCATTGTCTAGCAGGGAAACACAAATACCGCTTCACACCCAACGAGATGGTCCAGTCAAAACAATAGATAATAACTAGTTTCCAGAGGGATGTGGAGAAAGTGAAGCCCTCCGACACTGCCGGTGGATGTGGAAAATGGCTTAGCTGTAGCTTACAAAGTTAAACATGTAATTACTGTATGGCCTGGGAATCCCACTCCTACATGTATACTCAGGGGCACTGCAAATATAGGTTTGCACAAAACTCATGGTGGAAAGTAGACAGCAGCCAGTTTTCTTGTAATAACCAGAAAGTGGACAAAAAGCACCCATCTGTGAATTGAGGAATGGATGAACAAACATGGTACATCCGTCTTCATCACTGTGGAGCGCGTACTTGTAAATTCATCTACTGCTAAAATTTATTTTAACACCCTGTGTACTGATTTGTATTTTCTGTGCTTTGCACTCATTTGTGGACAGGTACAGAATGGTGAAAAATTTGTGCCTCTTGATGTGGGCGGGTTTATAATAGCTGAGCTCATACTTTGCCTTCTTGTTTCAATGCTTTCACTACAAACAAATGTTCTTTTTATGATCTGTTTAGTGCCATAGTGAGCTTTTCGCTTTTCTTTTTTCCTTTTTTTCCTTTTCATTGGTGATTTTGCTGGTTAAAATAGCCCCTGGTATGTAATAATGATGTTTTATCTAATTTTCCTGAGCATAAGAAAGATACACTATAATCTGTCTGGAGAAAATAGATGGGTCAGGACTGATTTACATGCCACTGGCCATGAGATCACTATTAATGAATGAACAATGATATTAAATGAGATGTCTCCAAGTAGAAATACTCAAGCAAACGTGAATCACCTGGTTGGTGGAACTGTGACTAGAGGCCACCAGAAACTAATCCTGTATTTCCCTAGGAGAAACAGATTAGTATTTGCTAATTCAACATCACTGGTGACTTTGTAGAACATAACTACCACAAGTTATGAGAAGCAGCTGCTTACCAAACAATGGAATATTATTTGACCATAAAAGGAGTGGAGTACTGATGTGTGTTACAATATTCGTGACCCTTGAGAATATTGTGCTAAGAGGAAGGAGCCAGACCAAAAAAGCCACATATCATATGGTTCTGTTTTCAGGAAATGTTCAAAATAGGCAAATCCATAGCAATAGAAGGAAGGTGCACCAGGAATTTCCAGAGGGAGCGGGGCCAGTGAGAAGTGATTGCTAATGGATGGCTTCTGGTTTCTCCCTTAGAATCATAAAAGCATTTTGGAACTAGAGAAAGACAATTTTTATACAACCTGGAGAATGCTATAAAAAAACCACTGAATTGTATACCTTAATAGGGAGACTTTTATAGTGTGTGAAAATAAGTACTACTTACTTTTCTTTTCTTTCTTTCTTTCTTTTTTTCTTTTGAGATGGGGTCTTGCTACGTAGTTTAGGCCAGTCTTCTACTCGGTATGTAGCCTAAGTCAGCCTTGAGCTTATGGCAATTCTCCTGCCTCAGCCTCCCAAGTGCTGAGTTTATAGGTGTGCACCACCATGCCTGGCTTTAAGTGCTATTTAATATTAATAAAATTAAAGATTTAAAATATTATTTATTTCAAAATACTGGAAACTACATTCGATGCTTTAAATATTGTTTTGAGTAGGTACTGGGAATTGAACTCAGGACCTTGCATTTGCCAGGCAGTGACTTATGCCACTGAGATATGGCCTTGGCCCTGCTTTAAATATTGTTTAGAAAAATAATTACAGTTTATTCAGTCATTTAAAATAACAAATATTAACTGACTACAAGTAAATACTTTAATGAAAAATAAAAGTATTTAAATAAAATACTTAGTGTGATGATTAATCAAAGTATTGTTTGACATCTTGGAAATCTTGCTTTCTTGCTTTCTCTTTTGTACTACTGGAGATGAAACTCAGGGTCTTCACACTATGCTATAACTCTACCCCCTACCCCTTCTTTATGACAGGGTTTAGCTAAGTTGGCTGGGGAGATTTTTCACTGTCTGACTTACCAAACACATCTGATCTTTGTGCCTCCTCCTGCATTCATGCTGTTGCTCTATGTCATTTGGGTTGGATGTTAGGAAGAAAATACTGCCTTTTGCAGATGCATTAATAGGAAAGGCTGGAGTACTTTACTAGCAATTAACACCCCTGCGGATATGTTTTTAAAGGTTAGTTACAATTTGGAATCTGAAGCTGTAACAATTACCTTTCATATGCTACGTTAAAATCCACTGGTCTCCCTTGTCCAGCGAAGGGGTCCTTTGCTTACATGTGTTTTTGTGGCATCATACTTTGTCATTTGGATAATATTGGTGCTATGCTTTACATCTAGGTGGCCCCCAAAGCCTTATGGGCTCCCAGGTAGGGCTTTGGGGATCACGAATACTTATCAGTGGATTAGTCCACTAATGAATTTATAACTAAATGGGCAGTGAAGCCCTGTTGGGGAGCTGGGCATTGGGCACTGGGGCACTGGGGCACTGGGGCATGGAAGGGGCCACCTCCCTTCCTCCATCCCTGTCTGCCTCCTGCCTACCATGCCATGAGCTCTTTCTCCTCTGTCATGCTGCCCTGCATGGGAGCCAAGTGAGCATGGACTAAACCTCTACAAACTGTGAGCCCAAATACACTTTCCCACCTTTACATTGTGGGTGTCAAGTATTGTGTCTCAGCGACAGGTTAGTAGCTAAGACAATTGGTTTATTAAGTTACGTTGGTCACCTCAATGTTGGTGCATTTCAGCTCAACACAAAACCAATGAGCCCAAAACACAAAACGACAGTAATAAGCCAACCTGTTAATATCCTAGTTATCCCACTTGAAAGCCTTAGATATTGAGGTGCCATCAAGCTCACCAACTTGGACACAGCAGTCCACAATTCTACTTTTCTAGTGACAGCTAAAATTCTCAGGGTCACAAAATACACAATCAGTTGTTTCTGTTAAGGCAAAAGACTAATTTTATCTATTTTTAAGAAAATGTTTGCCAAACACCTGTGTCCAAAGACCAGTAGTTTAATGACAGTGGATGTGTGCTGTGGTCTGGATATGGCTCCTGTGGCGGAACTTTGGTCTGTGGGGTGGAGGGGTTGGGGGCTGAGCTGTTGGGTCCTAAGGCACTGCCTTCGGAGAGAATTAGTTCCAGTCTCATGGGGTGGGTTAGTTCCTGAGAGTGAGGGCTGCTATGTAAGGAGTTAGCCTGTGTTCTCCCTGGTCTTTGTTTCCTGTCTTACCACATGACCTCTCTCCTTTCCCACAGGCTCCCAGCACCATGATGTCACTACCATGGGGCCCTCGCCAAAGCCAAGCAGGTGTTGGTGTCTTATGTCTGAATCTCTAGGCCTCTGAGTTACATAAACCTCTTTGCTTTATAAAGCACCCATCCTTAGGGTTTTGTTACAGCAACACAAAATGGACTAAGACAATATAGTCTTTCATTAAGAATTGGTGGGGTCAGTTCACAATTCAAACACAAGAATTCTGGGAGTGGTGGTGCCTGCCTGTAAGCCCAGCAGTTGGGAGGCTGAGGCAGGAGGATCACCACAAATTTGAAGTCAGCCTGGGCTACATAGCAAGTTCAAGACCACCCTGGATTAAATAGAGAGATGCTTCCTCAAAAACCAAACCATCTTCTGCACTGGAACATACATTCATGAGGGCAGGGCAGGGATTTACCAATTTGGTTTACTTGTTATAGCTCAGAGACATGAAAAAGGGATGGGAGAGAAGGGAAGACCTGAAAAAGTATTTTCTGAGTGAATGTGTGAACAAATAAACCCAGAAAGGACCTACCTTTGTAGTCTCTTGGCTACATTACAAATCTTAGAGTATCAAGCCCTGCAAAAACTTTTCTGCTGGAAACAGGAATTAGACAAATATCTAAGTATCACTTCCAGTTCTTTTTGGAAGCAGATAGAGAAATCTAATTATCATATCATTATGAACTAAGGTCAGAAGTTCTGGGTGTACAACCTGGCATAGTGACACACACATACAATCCCAGCTTCAGGAGGCTGAGGCAGGAGGATTGCCATGAATTTGAAATCAACCTGGGCTACATAGTGAGTTTGAGGTCATCCTAAACTACACGGCAAGATCTTGTCTCAAAAAAACATGTTAATATTGAGTCTGAATTTCCTTTCCTCAGCTATAGATAAAAGTAAACTACTCCTCTGTTTCACTGATTTTGCTTCGATTTTTCCCCACCAGTATAACAAAATACCTGATGTAATTAACTCACACCCAACAAGGTTTTTTTTTTGGCTCAGAGTGTCCCAGGTGCCAGCCATGGCTGCTTTGGGCCTGTAGGGAGACAGTATGTCACACTGGGCATGCACAGTGGGTAGACTGCTCACCTGACAGCCAGGAAATGAGAGGACAGAAAAGGCTGGGTCTCAACAGGCCCTCTGGAGCCCACCCCGAGGCCTAAGAACTCCCCCTAGGGCCCAGCTCCTGGGGCTTCTGCCACCTCCCTCCCCAGAGCAGGACTCCAGACTCCTGTTTACACGTAGACTTTCCCAACTGTAGCGACACTGTGTAAAATACAGGTAGCTTGAGAGCCCCAAACCCACCCACACTTCCCCTGTGAAAACTTCAGGATGAAAATCAGTGAAAAAGCCTGAAGGATCTGGCATGAAACCTAGTCTGTAAGAAGGGCTCCACAGATAATTCTGGAATCTAAATGTTCATTTTGCTTTTTTGCCTTCTGGAGACATTCACAAACTCCCTCCCTGGGACAGAGCCATAACATATACCCCTCCTCATCCACTTTGTTGGGTTTTATTTATTTTTTGAGACAAGGCCAGGCTAGGGAGCCTGGGCTGAGTTTGAATTCACAATCCCCTTGCCTCAGCCTCCTGAGTACAAAGGTTACAGACGTGTGACACTATAGCTCAACTTCCCACACGCACTTTCTGCCTTCAGTCTAGCTATCGCTGGGTTATTCTTTCCTCTCTCAACTCTTACATTGCACCTGACTCTTTACAGATGTTCAGTGAGGTTCAGATGTCTGACTGTCTGTCTATCCATTTGTCTGTCTGTCTTAGATTCACTTATACTGTGTGAGAGGAGAGGGAAGTCATTTGGAGCATTAAGCATTTGGAAAGAGCCGTGACCAACAGAACATAGGGTATTTCGGTGAACAGCAAAAAGTAAAATTTAATATAATGCAGAAAAAAGCCAACAGGAATGATGTTATCAGATGCAAAACAGTAAAATTTGCATTTCAGATAAATGCTTTTTTGTTTTTACTTTCTGCAGGTCTCACACAATGACTGAGGTATAGTTATACTTTAAAGGTTATTTATAATCTATCTGATAATAAAATCTAATTGGAAATTCTTTTTTTAAAAAAAAACAAAACCTTTTTGTTTTTGTGCTATATTTTTATTTGCAAAATCCGGTGACCCTCTACCAGGAAGGACCAAGTTTTGCCGGTGCTGTCACCGATAAAAGCTAGAAGGAAGAGAGGTGGTGAGAGTCACTTAAAATTCTGCTGAAAGGATTTTATTTTCTTTACAATAACATGCTTTACAAGAAAAACACTGCACGGTGGTAAACTACATTTTGCATCTGGTTAAAAAAAAAATCTTTTGGCTTTGAGTGCAACCACAGGGAAATAGAGAATGAAACATTGTAACACAGTCACTAAAACAATTAAGGAGACTTTCTCCCTTCCCCATAAACAATGTTTCCCTGGAACCAGGTTTCCTCTCCTCGCCTCTTCTCTTGGCTTTTTCTCTCTGTCTCTGGTTCCTGGAATTGTGCCCTGCAATGCTTGGTTGGCATTTGCTTTTAGTGTAGATCAGGTCACTTTGGGCAAATTGTCCCAGTCTTCCCTTGATTACATTGTATCCTAAGTGTTAACCTGTCAGCTCTCACAGCACAGATTTCTTCAATGAGACTCTTGTGCACCTGACAATGTAACTATTTATTTGCAAACTTACTACCATTGACATTTGTGCAGCTCAATGCAAAGTGTTACCAAGCCCTTCATGTCCCTGTTTCTCTTCAGTAACCAAGAAAAGCAAAACAAAGTACAAATAACTGCTTATTCAGAAAGAAATTTCAGATTGTTCCTTAAACCTGCTCCAGGCAGCGGATACAGACTTTTGAGTGATCTGGAAAATATGAAAAGCACTTGGCTGTGATACAAAACCCAAGCTGATCTGCGGTGATGGCAAAAGCAGAAATAGGAGCTCGACAATAAATATAAATTTCTGTGTGACTGATCGTGGCTCTGCTGGCTTGGGGAGGGCGGAGAAGGTCTCAGCGTCTGTTATCCATGCAGTCTTCGCTTGGGGGCTGGGGGTGACAGGGCTTTGCTTCCAGGGCTGTCCCTCATTGTTGGCTGATTGATTGAAAAAGGCAAATGGGGCCGCCCCATTCCGGCCAAGTGTTTCCCTCTGTCTGCTCTCCCTGGGTGCCTGGAGTGTGGACGCACTGCGGCTTCACCTGCTGCTTTGTTTCGCAAAGCTGGCGTCTTGGAGACGCTGTCATTCACTCCTAACCCCAGCGGTTATCTGTTGTCCTGCGTGTGTGAACCCTGCTCCTCCCATCTGCCCAGCCACCTGCCTCCTCCTCTTCAGATACCTTCCTCCTGCGACCCCTGCACTCTCAGGAAGCTCTCTGCCATTACAGCCACCCGCCTGCCCCAACTGCTGCCACTGCCTCTCCCACAGGGCGCCTCAGAGACCAGGGCATGGCCTGTCCCTTGATTGTCTGTAGGTTGCCCGCAGAGGGAGGTGCACCTTCCCTGGCAGGCTGGGGTTCCTCTGTTGACTTTGCCACTTGCCAGCTTCGTGACCTTTGGCCACAGCAGTCAGGATGAGACTGTGGAATGTGGAGGTCTTGGGGGCTGCCGAGTGTGTGCTCTGCTCTCGACAGGCTCCATTTTATTTTATCTCCTTGTTAAAACCGTGAAATATACAATTTTCTTTGTTTTACAGACAAGAAAGCAGAGACTCAGCTGTTAAGGAACTTCCTCCAGGTCAGAGAGCTCCTTCATGGTAGAGCTAAGATCGGAACCCCAAGGGCCAAGCTGTGAGTCCAAACCCTTAGCAGACAGGCGACCCTGTGAGCTCATTCTCAGAGCTCCGTGAAGTGTGTGCAGCCCGCACGGCACTGACACACTGACAGCAGACTGAGGGCCAGGAAGCTGAAGCCATTTGCACAAGACCTGGTCTCCGGGAAGTGGGCAATGCTGGATTCTGCCCTGAAAGCCCTAATTCTTCATCTGTCAGCGTCTTTCAGACAGGAGCTTAGTCTGCAGGGGGGTCTAGGGAAAGAGTGTGTTGTGTTTCAGGAATCTGTAATGCTACATCCAATCCAGCTAAACAAATTTATTGTCTTCTAATTTTTTTATTGAATCATAGGGCTTTTTAGAGTCTTAACGCCGTGCAAAATATGCCCTGAGAGTCTTCAGGAAAGGATTTACTAGGCAGCTTTCCTAAATTTATTTGACCATAAAGCTCTTTTCCTTTGGAGATCCACCTATTAACACCTTTTTGCAGAGGTATTTCCCAGAATACAAATGGGGGTGGGGGGCTTTGAACTCCACTGGCTAGGTGGTGGACACAGATAAGATTATAAGTAGAGGGGCATTTGTTGTTGCTGTTGCTATTTAGGAGTCCCAAAGTAGGGACACAAGCTTGCCAGGAGCTTCCCAAGCTGGTGAGCGACTGAGTTTGCCAGTGCCAACTGGGCTGCTGTTGGTGCCCAGGAGCCAGTGCCCACATGTCGTTAGTGCCATCAGTTAATTGAATTGGTATGTGTTGTTGTTACTGCTCTGGCTGATCTCTGTGTCTCTCTGGCTTCTTCCTGCTGGGTCCTGAGGTGAGCTGGAGCATTTCACAAGGTAGCCTGTTGTTAAAAACACGGTAACATCTGACTCAGGGCAGAGCGTAGAGTTAGCACCAGCCTCGGTGTAGTAGGCACTTAGCACTTCAGACCCATCGGTGATAACTGCCCTTTTAGCTGGTGTTTGTTATACAGTGGGTTTAACATGGGTCATCTCTTGAAACCTTCCCAAAGGGGTGGATACTGCTGCAGAAATCAGCAAGAGAGCCCTCTGCAGTCCCCTCTGATGCTGAGTCAGGGGCTGCCCGCTGTGACCAGCAGAATATCACAGAGTGATGGTGTGTGACACCCAAGGGTAGCATCAAGTTGTTCCCATCATGATCTCTGAATTGCTTGCTCTGGGTGAAGCCGGCTGCTATTTCGTGTAGACCTTTAACCGACACTGTGAAGAGGTCTCCAAGGTGAGAAACCAACTTGGTGACCAGGAAAGTGAGCCATTTTGCAAGTCGTTCCTCTAGCCACAGTCAGACTTTTAGATGAGGGCAGATCCTGACTGACCTCTGATGATAACCTCAGGATAGAACCCAGTAGGAACCCCCAACAGGAGCTACATCCAAATTCCCACCCATGGGGATGTCTACTGTTCTGAAGCAACTAAGTTTTGGAGTGATATGTCATAAGTAGGCAATAATGTACTCATGCAGCGCTGCTATGCCCCAGTTTTCAGATAAGGAAGTGGAAACTATATGAGAAGCTGACTTTCTCAAGGTCACAGGGCTCATCATGCAAGGTCACAGTCAGAGTTCTCACAGCTCAGACACTCTTCTCATCATGCCCCCAGTGTTGCCTCTGAAGTCTGCCACGGTTTGCAGAATTCTATTTCTGAGATTATTTTTTCAGCATGGTGATGTGAGAATACAGAAAATCTTGGAGACTATCCATACATTACCTCTCATGAACTTCAGCGCCTTAGAGAATAATATCCTCTACCTAGCCGTGGATGAAATGATTTCATATATTGAAAGTGCAGGCAGATTCTAGGCACTGCATACTTGGAAGCTCCCTTCTCTCCCCATTTCCCCTCCACCCCACGCCTCACTTTGGTGGTGAGGAAAACAGAAGGTTATCCCAGCAAACAATCTGTCATTCCTACCCGGAGGGAATTAGCTCATCAGAATCCAGTCCTAACTGGCAGCAGGCTGAGGAGGCAGCTCTTTGCTTGGAGAGCAAAGGACAGGAAGACATAATTTTTGAGCCTGGGTTACTTTGGGAGCAGGTAGCCCTGGCTGGGCACCTCAGAAGACTTTAGGAATAGCTTGGGGGCATTTTAACAACCTAGAAATGGCAGAAATGGGGCCCTACAAGGCCAAGTGCTTCACAGATTTGTGTAAGCTTGGCCATACCAAATGCTACCAACAAACATGACCATTGCGCCAAGCATCAGAAACAATATTTGTTGCTTCAGGTCCAGCCTGGAAAGAACAAAGAACTCAGTGATTCTCTTGGAAGTTTGAACAATTATTAGAAGTCATTTGGAGACAAATGTCTTTAGCTCTATGTAATGAGACCTTCAGTGATCCACAAAAATCAAAGTTAACTGTCTTGCTTTAGTCTCATAGCTAAATAGAGACAGAGGTCAATTTAAGATCCAAAACCTATGTTGTAATCACTGATCAAACCAATTTGCTTTGGCTTGTAAAGCCTACTTTCCACTTCTTCCAAAAAACCTTTCCTCATTATTGTTGCCAAAGGTTACCTATTGTGGATTTCTCAGCACTCATATTTAGTCTGACATGCACCGTGAAATACTTCAGTGAGCAAAAAAAAGGTTTTTTTCACACTTACCACATGGCAAGTACTCTTCTACCTGCTAGGGATTTGGCAGTGGACACTACAGAAGCATCTCGCTTCTACAATGGCTTTGTTCAGAAGTGGGGTGAGGTAGATGATAAATAAGATTGTGTCATAAGCTAAAAGACAACAAGCAATAGGGCTAGAGGTGGGGTTTGTAAGGTGGAGGGCTGCGGGCCCTGTAGTGTTGTCAGAGAAGAGTTCCCTGAGAAGGTGACACTTGAGGAAGGGCTGAATGAGCCCCAGGGCTGGCTGGGGAGACAGCACCCCACTGACTGCTACAGTGGAGGGAATTATTTTCTGGTTTTTTCATGCTTGCAGTTTCATTATTCTTCTGTCTTGCACCGAACTGTCAAGAGTGTGCATTTCACCTTCTGCTTCCTTTGGGTCTAATATAAATGCCTTCTGCAGAATGTTATTTGTACCACAGACTTAATAAATGCTTCTTGAATATTCTGGGTAAAGTCATTTTCTCACTATTGCCCTTTTTAGGCAAGAAATGAAGGGAAAAGTACAGTAGTTCAGTTCTCTGTCCAATAGTCTAAATTACTTAGAACGTAAAACCAACATTTAGTTGTACTGTCCAACATTCTGGGTTAATATTCTTTGCCTTCCATAAACATTCTATCTAAAAATATTTGCAAAAGCCTTGGCTTTTCTGAAATTCAAAACAGGAAGCTCCTATAGTGTCCCAGCTATGTTTATTCACTTCCAAACCTCACGCTGGAATCCACCATTACTATTTTGCAATTATGATCTTTTTGTTCAATGAGCTCTGACACTTTTGAAAATGGTTTCCTGCCTAGGCTAGAGACATCCTGTTATTCTTAATAATATTCTGTGCCACCTAAATATTAAGGTGTCTTGAATGCATAAGAAAAAAATGATCCATGGCCCATAACTAGCTCTTCTTTGATTTTTGCTAAATGGGATGCTTCACAGATATGCTTTCTAATTTCCTTTTAAACAAGGTTCTTGGTTTTACTATCCATGAGGTTTTGACCTTGTTTGATTTCATGCTTTCCATAAGGGCAGGTAACTTGGGCTTATTTAATTTACTCTTATTTTTGTTTCAAAGACACAAATAGAGAATGAAAAGGATAACAATGTCAAAGAGCCTAAAGTTCCCGATGGAAGTGACACTGAGAGAAACAGAACAGAGCACCAAGGTCAGAAGACAGCGTCGAGGCTGCACATTGATTGAACATGACACATATGGAGCGAGAGGCAACATCTTAATGAGGCCGAAGGAACTGGGGTGTAATTCTCTATATGATCCCTGGACCCAGCCCTATAAAGGAAAGAAAAACTAGTTTTTTAAGTGACCAAATGGGAGATGAAAAGATAATCAAGTGTGAAACTGAAGAACCTGCTACTTTGAAATTTGTGGGTCATGTGATACCTGGAAGAGTACCTATTTTAATGGCATGGATAGAATCATTCACGATTCATTTCAGTATTTTACTTTACACCTCCCTCTAGTCTCTTATCCACAGTTCTGAGATGTATTCATGAATACTGTATTTCCCATCCTGGGGAAAATGTCAAGTATTAACTAGCCCAGTAGGCATGGTGGTGCACACCTCCAATGACAGCTACCTGGAAGGCTGAGGCAGGAGCATCACATGTTTGAGGCCAGCCTAGGCAATCTAGCCAGATCCTATCTCAAAGGAAAAAAGGCGGAGGGGTAGTGGAGGAAGAGTGGAACACAGGAGGCATACAGCTCAGTGCAAGGCCCCGAGTTCCACCCCCTATACTTTTTTCCTTAAGTATCACATACCCCAAATCTTCATTCTGAGTCATCATTTCAGTGTCAGCTGCAGAAAGCAAGGCCACCCTCATTCATCCCATAGTGTGTACAGTGCTGGTTATCTGGAGAAGGAAGCAGCTGCCTTCTGTGTGCAAGACCTTGGTTAGATTATTTACCTTTCTGAGTTTTACTTCCTTTATGGGGACAATAGCAAAACTTAAATGATGCTTAGGAACACAAATAACAATAGCCAAGTGATGCCAGATTCTGGGCTCTCTGTTCAGCCCTTTACATGAATGAATTTACTTAATCCCAGCAAAGTCCTATGACGTCAGTACAGTGCTATACAAATGCCATACAGAACCAAGCACGGAGAGCCGAGGTCCGTACCATTTCTCACAGCTGCAAGATGGTGGAAGCAGCACCAGAGAGCACATACATGCTCACAGGTTTCTCTAAGGACAGTGGTAAGCACATAGTAAATGTTCACTAAGAGTTATTACTATTGCTGGCATTGCAAGGAACATTATTTCCTACCCATAAGCAGATTCTGACACAAATTGCTGCCTGGAGATTCTTGAGTATATTCAGGTGGGAGGAAAATCAGAATCCAGAAAATAGAAACTTTAAAAATAATTGGATCACTGGACATGGTGGCACACACTTGTAATCCTAGCAGTGTGGGAGGCTGAGGCAGGAAGTTTGCAAGTTTGATCCCTGCCTGGGGGATTTAGTGAGGGATCCTGTCTTAAAATAAAAAAAAAAAAAGAAGAAGCTCAGTGTAAAAGCTGTGGGCTCAATCCCCAGTACCAATAATACTAAAATACTAATACTAGTAATACCAAGCACAACATTTGTGTTAGATCAAATGCCCAAGATCTGTAATTGGGCTAAAGTAATACTCTGCTCTGTTAAATTAAAATAGCAGATCAAGCTAACTGCTGGGTTAAAATCAATTGTTTAGTTCCATGTAAAATAATCAACCAATCAGCTCTGTGAAGCTCTGACCTTTCTCCTGTGGTTCTGCAGTGCTTCTGGGTAGAAGAAAAAATTAAAACATCAAACTTGCTCCTTTAATCAATAAATGGACTCCGCAAACAGGTCACATCAGAGAAATGGCCACTGCTTCCTCCTTCATGCTTTTAAGCTTGGAATCCGTCACTTGTGCTGATGTTTATGGAGCCCACCGAAGAGGTCCCTGTTGGATGCTGTCAAAGAACAACCCGGGGGAGGGGCTGTGCCTGCCACTGTCCCTGGCTGAGATGATGCGATGACAGCTGAGTGAAGCATTTGACTCAAGATAGCAAAACACATCAGCGGAGATACTTTATCATACTTCCTTACAGGGTGCCAGAGTCTAAAAGGCAAGCTTTTAATTTTTTAAAGTTATGAACACATTTTTTATGGGCCATTTTGATGCTTCACATTAAAGTCTAGAAAGCTAATGACTATTTGAAGGACAAAATAGAAGAGAGATGATCTGTACTTATTTGCAAAGGAACAAAAATATGCCATTTGTTGCATTCAAAATCAGAAGAATTTAGTGAAACAAGGGAATTCGTACAATGGATTGATTCTGTGTGGGCAGTGGCACCTCCTGGTTAGAGCAAGGTTCGTGTGAATGAGTTGGGTTCAAACCCTGACTCTGCCACATATTTCCTTCCATAAACACGTTGCCAACACCTGTTTCTTTATCTTTAAAATGGGAATAAAAACAATACCTAATTCATAGCTTTGTCAGTATTTGTAAAGCACTTAGATTAATACTAAGTGTATGACGTATACCACCCAAGTGTTAGGCATTGTTGCTATTGCTATTATTATTACTGGTACCTTTGTATACATGTATCTTAAAAACACAAATATACCTGAATTATGATACCTAGTGATACAGGAAATCTAGGCAACCTGGCTATTTCCAGCTTTTGGCTACTGTGAATAGTGCCGTAATGAATGTGCATGATAATCTTTTCATTCATTCAGTATGAGGAGGTGTAACACATTTGTCAAACATGCAGTCTCCACAGTTAGACTTTCTGGGCTCTAAACCTGATGTTCACTTTCCACTTATTTTGTCCTTTTGTCTTACTAGTCTTTCTACCCCCTTCTTCTTCTTCTATGGTAACACCTATCTGGTGTTGGTACTGTTATTAACACACCCATTACATGGAAGATACTGAAGCTCAGAGGACACACAGCTAGTAAGTGGTGGAGGTGGAATTTGAACCCAGATCTACTTGTACTTAAGCCTGTGCCCTTCTTTGTCACTTGACTCTGCCTCCCAATGAATAAAATAAGAATGGTGAGTTTTCCATTACTAGAAATAAGTACCTGACACCTGTATCTTAAAGAAGGGTTTACAGTCTCAGAGGTCTCAGTCCACGGTTACCCTGGCTTCAAAGCAGAAATATCATAGCAGAAGGCATGGTAGAAGAAAGTTACTCAATTCATGACATCAGGGAAGCAGAGAACAGGGAAAGAATCTGAGAGGAAGAGGCCAGAGATCAGATATATTCCTTAAGGTTATGGCTCTGTGACTCACCTCCTCTATCTAGAACCTACTTTCTAATAGCTCATTCAATTATGAACTCATCAAGAGTTAACCCCCTCATAAGGTCAGTGCCCTTGCAATCCAATAATCTCTCCTGGATTTTATTAATCCAATCAAATTAACAATCAAGTTTGTCCAACACAAACTTAAAGGGAAATATACTTCCAGATAAGAGGAGTCACAGGGAATGAGTGCAATTTCCATAACCAAATGAAGAGCCACAATGGCCCAGGGTATTGGAGTCCCCAGCAGAAGGAAGAAGACACTCAAATGGAGCCGAGATAGGAAATTGTATCCCATTTCTGGACTGTGCCTGGGTCTGGCTCCATCCCTCAGATGTCCTCAGCTCCTTAGCTCAGAGGAGGCTATTTCCTCACTCCAGCCACTCATAGGACTCCCCACTGCATTCAGTAACATCTACCCAAAGAGGAAGAGAAGAGGGGCATGGGGTTTTTTAATGTTTCTTTCAGCACCCTGCCTGCTTCTCCACCCTGCTGCCTAACTTGTTTGACTTTCCCCTGAGGGATCCCATGGGCATATGCTGGTTTGCTTGGCCACAGTCATGGGTACTTTTTAGAAAAACAAAGCCAAGAAGAGCTCTAAGGCTCCTGTCACTTGTACTGCTGGCCAATGGTTGTTTTATTAAGTGTTGATTCTACCTGAGCTAATGCTGGTGGGGGGAAAAAAATCAGGCCCAAACAAGGAACCATTCAGATGTGGTATTCAAAATACGAAGGTAACAGAGAGTTTTGTGCCAAGCTGTACAGGTCTGTGTTCCGTATGAATGAGAGGGGAGACCCAGAAAGAGGGGAAAGGCCAATTACTCATGGCTTCCACTCCCAGCTAGCTCCAGATCGTTCCCTAAGGGACAGACAGTTCCTTGCTGTGTGCCCAGTTTCATTTGAAAATTTGAGTTTTACCTAGAATGTTATTGATTAGCATCACGTTGTGTTCTGGGGGGTTGTTTTTCTTCTCTTGCTTTCCAAAAAAGGATGACAGAGACTCAAAAACACGATGCAAATCAGAAAATATAGGCTCAAATTGAGAACCTTGCGAAATGTGGAACAAGATACGAATTGGAAGGGGGAAGCGAGAGTGGAGTAAATCATGGACACTGGAACAAAACAACACATTAGTGACAAATACTTGTAGCCATAAAATCTAGATATGTGGCTCCCTAAAGTTGTGACACTGAACAAATGCCTTGGGTGTCTACATGAGCGTAAGAGTGCAGGTATGCTTTCAATCACAGGCTAAAGTACGTATTGTAAAAGAAATAACCCAGACAGAAGAGTCATTCTGCAAAGTGAAACTGGAAAAACAGACAAAACAAGAAGCAATAGATAAAGTAGCCAAACCAAGCGTCTGCTCCTGAAATTGCAACCAGATTGTCTCTGAGAAGTGGAGTAAATAAACCCTGCGGCAGATTCGCTTTCACAAGGGTACCTGCAGCCCAGTGCCCTGACCCCTCCTTCCAGATGGAAGAAAACACGGTGACTAAAGCCAGGAGCATGCAACTCTGAGACAGTGCATTCCTGCAACTGGCAGAAGCCCCAGGCTGTCCCCAAGAGCTTTGGCTCGGTGGCCCGCTCATCCCTGTGGGGATGACCCTGGAGAGAGACCCACTGAAGAGGACAGGAAACAGGAGCAGTCCAGGAAGCACAGGAACGGGGACATCCAGGAGCACTCAGGGGAATGAGGGAAGGAGAAGGACAAGGCCGGCAGGGAGACCCGCGCAAGCATGCAGACATCTGACATGTGCGGGCAACACTCAGATGTGCTGTGACCGAAGCTCATCGCCGATGAATTTCCACATCCCGTGCTGCAATTTGGGGAGGCAGTGCTGTGCATGATGTGACATATGCTAACGTACCCTGGGCCTCTACACAGACATTCTGAAGCAACCGCAATCCACATGAAAAAGAATAGCGAGTGTGTGCAGACTGCAAAGCTCGGCTCTACTCAGGGTGGCCATGGTACTAGCTCGGCCTCCCTTAGATCTCACTGGAGTCTGATTTTGGACCCTTTCCGTGGACTAGTGGAATGTTAATAATGATCAATATAATGTTAACATTTATTGTCCCTTACTGCGTGCTAAGATCTTTGCATTTTCCTATTGATTCTTTTAGCTTTCCTATGTAGTAGCCACTGTTGTAACTCATCTGTCATACGCAGATGTGGGGCAACTGGCCAAGTTGCAGTAGCCAGGGCTGGGCAGAACTGGGGCCCAAACAACGGGCTCTGCTCACTGTAGGATCTGCATAACCACCCTACCCAAAGAACTGAGATCCTGGCCTCTCCATTAGTGAAGAAATTGACTGAGTCTTTGCAGGGAAGAAAGATACAGAAAGGATCTACGTTGAATTCCAGGGTTGTCAAATGTGTAGGATCTAAGCATCCAGTGACACCATTGGAAGGGGCTTTATTTTCCTAATGCTGCTGTGCAAACATTTTCTGCAGCACCTTCTTGAGCCAGGAACAAATGACCAGCACAAGGGAAAAACCAACAGAAGAGCCGCTTCTAGGGCTTTACCTTATGTCAGGGAAGATTTGCCCACCTCTCTGTGCCTGTGGTTCTGAACAAAAAGTGACATTTGGAATGACACCCTGGGAGCCTTTTGGGTTCTGAGGGGCCCTCCTCATTACCAAGTACTGATTGGCAAATACGTTTGAATCTGTTCTCATTAGACGAGTTCTAATTTTGAAAAAATTGGAGGTTCATGCACAGTATCCATGGTAACCTTCACTTAAACAGAATATGAAATTAACCAGACTATTCTGTGCTTGACATTCTTGATAAATGAGGACTATGGACAGGTTATTACTTTTTCAAGGCAATCTTGAAAACTATATTCCTATAGGAACTGAGAAAGGACCAGACTGGGTTCTGTGAAATTCTGTTTAAGTAGGTGATCACCACAGAACCTCAGTTTCCCCTTTTCAAAACTGTGTATATTGGGTATTGGATGGATTGTTCTCGATTAATTTTCTTTTTTTTCTGTCTCAGTTAATGTCATGGTCGTTCAAAATATCCTTCCATTGCACTAGTGTTTGCCCTTGAATGTTTTAAATTAATAGACTTTTTTCTCAGAAATTTAGGTTTACAGAAAAAAACAAGTAAAAGCTAGTTTCCATATATCCCCCTACCGGCTTCCCTTAGTATTAATTTTTGCATTGATATTGTGTATTTATTCAACTGATGAATTAATACTGGTACATTACTATGAACTAAAATCTATAGCTTACATTAAGGTTCACTCTTCATGTTGGACATTCAACATTTACAATATCATGTATCTAACAAGTCAATGTCATAAAGAATAGTTTCACTTCCCTGCACATCCTCTGTTCTGCCTATTCACCCCTCTCATCATCCTTGGAAAACCCTGATTTTACTGTCTTCATAGTTCTGCTTTTTTCCAGAATGTCATGTGACTGGCATGATACAGGCTGTAGTCTTTTTAGACTAACTGCTTCCACTTAATTAAAGCAGTTAAATTTTCTCCATACCTTTTTTATTACGCTTGATTTTTAAACAGATACGTTAACATATATTTTCTAATAAAGTAAAGCCTGGGGGTGTAGCTCAGTGGTAGAGCCCTTGCTTAGCACATGCAAGGCTCTGGGTTCAATCCCTAGGATTACAAAAAGTAAAATAATAATAATAAAAAAGCTTCAATCAGTATCTATAACCTTTACTGATATTTCACCAGACAGCAATGCATACTTTTAAATCTGTTTTCCTTCAGTATCAGTTACCTCAAACTTAGCTTTTATTAACACTTTGGCTGCAGAAGGATATTTTTGTTTTTTGTACCAGGAACTGAACTGAGGACCTTGTGCATCCTGGCAGGCGTTTGTGCTGCTGAGCTATATCTTCAGCCCAAGCATTCTTTTATATTATACCTCTTATATAGAACAAACCTCACACGTGTATTACATCTATTGTTAGACAAACTCTATTTTTCATGGTTTTTTTTTCCACTTCTTAGTATTTCCCCTAGACTACGTCCTTGCTTTACTGAATTCTTCCATCTGGCTGCAACTTTTCTAGGGCTTTTGGGGGAGCTGAATGAGCACCGCTAGATCAGATGGGATGGGAAGCCCTTTGGGGTTAGATTTCAAACAAAAGATACAACAGGCTCCTGACCCCAGCACCCTTTATTTGGATTTGCTGAGAACTGTTTCTGCTGCCCTGGTCGGGACGTCGCATACCACGCAGCCACTGCACACTAACGTTGTGCTTCAGGAGGGGCATCTGCCGCTTGGCGAGTGTCCTGTCCTCACTGGTGTGAACGGGAGTGAGAGGAGAGAGATGGGAGAGTGGCTCTTAGTGTCCAGTATGTGTCCTCTGAGTCAAACGTCAATGGGGACCAACTCAAGATACAATAACTAAAAACTCGTAATATTGATCATGAGCATTTATTGAGACCACCATGTATTTTTCCAAGCTCTTTACATTATATCATTGAATTATCACAATAACTCTGTAAGGTGAATGTGATTATTTGAACTCAGGAAACTAAGGCCTAGAGAATCAAGTATTTGCCCTAGGTCAGAGGATTAATTAGTAAGCTGCCGAGCACTCCAATTGAGCAATCCCCTTTCAAGGAGACCATAATGAGTTTTTTGTGCAAATGATGGGGCTGAAGTTCATGGGAGAAAAGAGATACTTTCTTAGACTTGATTGCCACCCTTGCTACCTCCCTAAGAAAGATTCTGCTCTCAACACTTTCCTTTTTGGAGATGTGTCCTGGCATTGCTTCCTACTGAGCCAGTCAATTCCTCAACTGGAAGCCCATGCTGGTCTTTCCATCACTGTGACAAAATGCCTGAGATGCTCAATTTAAAAAGAGGAAAGGTTTATTTTGGCTGAAAGTTTTGGAGGTTTCAGTCCATGGTAGGTAGGCCCATTGCTTCGGACCTATGGCACCATGGTACACCATGGTGGGGGTGTACAGCAGAGGAAACTGCTCACCTCGTGGCAACCAGAAAATAGAGAGACACACTCGAGCCAGTAAGGGGTTGGGACCAAGATCTCCTTTAAAGATACACCTCAATCACCTAACTTCCTCTCACTAGGACCCACCTACTAAAACTTCCCGCTGCCTCCCAGAAATGCTATTGGCTAGGAGAGGGGAAGCCTTCAACGCATGGGCCCTTGGTGGCCATTCAACCGGTGACCGTCTCAGGCCATTGTCACCTACTCAGCTATCTTACAGCTCTTGCTCCCCTTCTTGGTTTCAGCCCAGCCTCTCTGGATTTTACTTTTCTCTGTCTCAGTCCTACAAGTTGAGGACTCTCTGCCTCTGCTCCTCCTTCTTGTGGAAAGCTTCCCCTTTTCTTCACCATCTGGAAAGCTCCTCCTGCTCATTTCCTGAGACCACTTTTATATACAACCTGCTCTGTGCAGGTTTTGCTCTGGACTCTCAGGCAAAGCCAGCAAGTCCTTTCTCAGAGAACCTCTGTACTCCAGTCACTGACTTATGCCAGTGCTTGACAAAGTAGGGTGTGCACTGCCATCAGCCCACTTGTCTGTGACCTCCTCAGTGCCAGAGGCAGAGAATGGGTCTCATTCATCTCTGGGCAATCTGCCTTTCACCATGCATGTCGCGTGGTTGTCCTTCAAGGTATGACTCAAACCAGACATGGTGGCACAC
The DNA here is from genome assembly GCA_004027455.1 of Hydrochoerus hydrochaeris. Lineage (NCBI taxonomy): Eukaryota > Metazoa > Chordata > Mammalia > Rodentia > Hydrochaeridae > Hydrochoerus > Hydrochoerus hydrochaeris. Next base: position 859,949 of record PVLA01000032.1, read on the forward strand.
ACCTATAACCCCAGTACTTTGAGAGTCTGAGGCAGAAGGATCACAGTTTTGAGCCCACACAGGGCAACTTAATGACTTAGCAAGACCCTCTCTCAAACAAACCAAAATTAAAAGGGGTTGGGGGTGTAGTTCAGTGCAAAGCTCTGGATTTACATGAAACCAGTGGGTCCTATGGCCCCACTCTTCTAGGGAGCCTCTTAAAAAGCATCCACAGCTCAAAATGAACTCAAGTGTTACAATGCTCAGCCTCTTGGGGGGGCTTCAAAGGTGTTTCACACACTGCGGAGCCTCCAGTAGATGCTCCTCCTTGTCTCTGCTACTCTCGGAAGCCACTGCAGAAATGGCAGCTGGACCTTGTTCACTGGGTCACTGGCTCACTTGTTCATTCATCTGATAAACTGCTTTTACTGGGAACATATTGGATCTCAGATACTTTTTAAAATACCATTACCCCTTGCCAAATGCACTCATTCTCTCTCTCGGTCTGTCTCTGTCTCTCTCTCTCTCTCTTGTGGAAAGCTGGCCTTGAACTCACTTATGTGGCCCAGGTTGGTCTCAAACTCACTGCAGTCCTTCTGCTTCAGCCTCCCTAGTGCTGGGATTACAGGTGTGCACCACCCCACCAGCTTGCTTGTTTCCTTTTTTCTTCTTTCTTTCTTTCTTTCTTTCTTTCTTTCTTTCTTTCTTTCTTTCTTTCTCTCTCTCTCTCTCTCTCTCTCTCTCTTTCTTTCTTTCTTTCTTTCTTTCTTTCTTTCTTTCTTTCTTTCTTTCTTTCTTTCTTTCTTTCTCTTTTTTCCCTCATAATTGTGATTCAACCAGGACCTCTACACTGAGCTACAACCCCATCCTTTTTTATTTTTTACTTTGACACAGGGTCTTGCTAAATCTGCAGATTGCCTGGGCTGGGCCTACACTGCACCAGCTTACCAGAGTGCCAGGTCATGGGCGTGCACCAGCGTGCTTGGCCTACTGTCCCTACTCTCGCATGTTCAGTCTCAGTCGGTCCAAGGGTTTTGCTCTCCTTCTCCTCCTGGGCCCATGCTGGCCTTTGTTCTAAAGATCATGTTAGCTTTCCTGGCCTATTTAGTTTTCTGTTTGCCCAATAATAGGATTTCCTTTCATCAATCATATTCTAGACATTGGCCAAGCCAATTTGAATCCTTGTTGGTTAGAATTTAAGAAGAAGGAGAAGATTATGAATATTAATACGTAAGAATGCTTGTCCTATTTTCAGATGAGAATATATATATATATATATATATGTGCACAAAGTGAGTTCCAAATGAATGATGAAATTGCTAAAAACTCCGGAGTTCAGTGTTTTTCGAACCTCAGCACCTTAACCCTTTGGGCCTCTGGCTCCCCTTCACTAGAAATGGGGGTGATTCTCTCAGCAGTGCCCCTCTCAGAAGGGTTCTGAGGCTCTCATGACATAATGGAAACCTGTCCTAGCAGTGCTCAGGGAGGGTAAGTTCAATCCAAAGCCTTCTTCTGTTCTCAGTTCTCTCTGTGAGGGACCCAGAGAGGCAGGAAGCACCGGGCACACAGGCTAAGACCTAGATCCACCAGCAGATGAACTTTGTCTCTTTTCACCACTAAGACAACGATGCCTGCCCCACCCTCAGCACTCAGTCCCTCTTCAGTGATTTCTTTTTTTTAAACTCATGTTGCAGTGCAAAATCTATTTCAGTGCCTTGAAACCTAGGCCCCAGACACTGCTAATGAGAATGACTATTGGAACAGTCCTTTTAGTGGACAATCAGGCAGAATAGATCCAATTTCAAAATGCACACTTACAGCTTTGGAGTATAATGTAAACTCTGCCTTATCAGGTAATCAGTTAACTGTCATTACAACTCATCTGCCTATATTCTACGGCTGCGTATTATCACAGTGGCTATGATTTCTTGAGTATGTAGATAATGTAAAGTAGTATCTCAGAGCGTGAACTCGAGGCAGAAAGCCTGAATTTGAACCCTGGCTTAACCACATGTCAGTGAGTGTGATCTTGGCTGGTACCTAACCTTTCTGTTTTCTTAAGTGCAGACATGGATGATAACAGCACTTGCCCACCTCAAAGTGTCAACAGTATCGAAGTGATTCATAAGCATAAAAGCGTAGAATGTCACCTGATTTACAAAGAGTCATGGGCATGCTTGCCTTTGACTCATGGGGACTTCAGATGCTCACCTGTGTGTTATAGTAAAGCTCAGAGATATTAAATGATAAAGATTGGGAGCAACTGGTCAGCAGCAGGGCCAGCCCTTAAATCCTTGTCTCATTCTCTAGGGACATCATGTTCTCCTTGACTTTGAGTGTTTTTGTCCTGAGCTATATTTTCCAAGTGTTCTGAGGCTAGGGAAACATGGACAGCGCTACCTTTGATAGTCTCACACTATGTCTGGATGAAGAAGGGCCCACAGGCTGAAAGCTTGCTCACCAGGTTGTGCAGCTGTTAGGAGGCAGTGAGATTTTTAAGAGGTGGATTTAGGGGAAGGAAGTTGGATCAGTAGGGCTGGATCTTTCAAGGGGGGATTGGGATCCTGGGGCCTTTCTTCTTTTTAATTTTCTCTTTGCTCCTCAGTTGCCAGGAGATGAGAGTGTCCTGGGCCATGTGCTGCCATCATGTACTGGGCTGCCAGAGCCCCTAAGGCAACAGGTCCAAGTGACCATGGACTGAAACCCCTGAATGCATGAGCCAAAGTAAGCTTTTCTTCCTTTGATGTTGTTTACCAAGGGTGTTTTGTTACAGCAAGAGAAAGCTAGTGCATCTTGCTTCCCCTAGCTCCATACTGCCTGTAGAGATGGCAGTTCTGAGACAAGAGATCTGGAGCTGCCTATCCCACTACCTGACCCCAGACCTGAACTTTCATGTGAGACAACCCTACCCTCATTTTCCTTTACTTCTAACTGTGCTTCATCTAACTTTATCATGTTATCTCTGAAAAATGTCTGAAATCCTTCTTGGGACAAGGTGGTCTTTCATTCCCTACCTTCCAAGCTAGAGTTAGGGAATGGAGAGCCCTGAGGACTTCTACCCTCTATCTGGGTCTAAGTTCTCCAGCGGCTGCTCAGGGAGGTACGCTGGTGAGGAAAGCAGGGGCACTAATTCTCATCAGTGCTGAGGTCTGTTTCTTGTTAGGGCTTCAGCTCTGTGAAGCTCTGCGTCGCTCCTGCCCTATCTCCATGAATGTTCTTCTAGGCTCTGAGTGCCCAGCCCAGTCACAGCTTATTTTCCTGCATGGTGAGGCTTAATCAGCAAGCAGTTTTTGAGCACCTGCTGTGTGTAGAGATCAGGGCACAAGGGTGCCAGGAACCAGAGCAAAGGCCCAGCCAGCAATGGTGACAACAGTGACAGCAAAAATGCAACCAGAGGGCCCATCAAGGGCCAGTGTGATAACCTTGTTTGAATCCACAAGTGTGTCCTGTTAGGGGTGCTTATCATAACCTTTATCCTTTGGGGGTGGGGTGCCCTTCTAGGGGCAGAGGGGAGAGGACATGAACAGAACCACGTATTTTGGTCCTCCTAGCTCGTCAGGGTGCCTCATGGGGAATTTCCACAGGCAGCCAAGGTTCTGGGATGGACTTTCACTTCTGACATTAGAGTCATCTGCTCAGTTCTTTCTCGGTTACATCACCCAGAATCTGTCTGTGGTTATTTCCCCTTCAGCAGGGAGCTGTGCCTGCACGTAGCCACAGATGACAGCCGGGTGTGTACTGGAGCCTGGCTTGCCATTGCATGGCGTTTCCTAACCAAAGGCTCCCTTGAGCAAAGACAGCCCTGAGTCCCAGATAAAGCCCTGGGCTGCTCAAGAACTTGAAGTGAGGCTTGAGTCTTCTCATTTCTTTTTCAGGGCTTGTGGTAAATCATCATGGCTTCCAGCAAGATGAACCTGCTGCTTGGCAATAAGGTGGAAATGCCCAGCTGCCCTTTGTTTTGTTCTTCCTCTCAGTCAAAGCCTTTGAGCACAGGTCTTATCAGGGAGTGCTTAGCAAACGTGTATGTTTCCAGCTCTGCTGAGACCCTACAGGACCTACCAAGATCCACGGTCTAGGCTTCAACCCCACAATAGAAGGATAGTCCAAACCCTGAGGACAGCCCCTGCCACAGAGCAGGCTGGCTCTTGGGTACAAATTGAGAAATTTTGTGTCATAATGGAAGGAATTGGGTGAAAATACCAAATACTTGGTTTGTGTTCTTGTTGGCTTTTTCCAACCAGGCAAATTTTCCACCCACTTCAGGTTTCACATTGAAAGTTTATGGCTCTGCCAAGAGAGGAAAGAGGTCCTACTTTCAGATTCTGAGGCCCGCTGGATGGTTCTGAGTGCAGCAAGGTGTGAGCCCCCGAATCCCGGGGCAGCTGCTTCCCACAAGCTTCCAAGCTGCTGGACTCTCAGATTCCTAGAGACAATAATTGGGCTCCTGGGGTCTGCTTGTCTCCTCTCAGTTGCTGGGGTGCTGGCTAAAATAGCTCAGGCCATAAAAATACCAGAATGAAAATACTTGAAACAACCACATATCCACATATTCCATGCAGAAAGCCATTAAAACTTCCAAATTACACCAGCATCGCTCTTCAAGGCCACAAGAGCACACAGCTGAATGGAAAAGAAGGAATATTTTCAGGATGAGTTCAGCACCAATCAGTATAAGCTTTCATCTATCCTCCTCAAAAAGTCTTCTTCAAGCCTTTCAGAATAATTTATAAAGGTTGACTCCCTTCTTAAATGGTTTTACCAGGCCACAATAAGGCCTGGTCTTCACATATCAGCCTTCTGAATATGACTAATCAAATCTCCGGCTGGAGGGACAAGGTCCAGTAAAACTTGGTGGTTCTGACACATTCTACTCTAAAATACCTCTGCTGTCCATCTCATCCAAACCACCAAATAGTTTGCCTGGACTCCCAAACAGTAACTTAACTGGCCTCTGTATGCATAGCTTTCCCCTCTCACATCCATTCTTCACAAAGCACATGTCTCTGTGTAACACCTTCTCCCTTCTCCCCAAGTCCAAACACCTTCCCAGAGGGTTAGCAGCCCTCAGTGGCCTTGCTCAGCCCAACCTCTCACCCCATTTCTAACCTGGCACCCTGGGATGTGACATACCCTTTCCTTAAGGTCATCAAACCTGTTGGTGACTCTGCCTGAATGCTTTCCTTCTGTTCTTCTTTATACTAATTTCAACCTTCTTTTGGAAAGTCTTAGAAGACATATCAAATCTCTGATTTGTGATTTACAGTGACTCCTCCCAAAATTTGTCCATCTACTACCTGCAAGTGTGTCCTTGTTTGGAAAAAGTGACTTTGCAGATGTAATTAAGTGAAAGATCTCCGGATGAGATCATATTAGATTATGCAGATTGAATCCAGTCACAAGTGTCCTTTGAAGAGAAAGGCAGGGGGAGACCAAGAAACCAAGACACTTGGAGCAGAAGGCCACGTGAAGATGGCAGCTGACTCCAGGCTATGCAGCCATTGGCAAAAACCACAAAAGTCATCAGAGGCTTGGAGAGACAAGGACACAAGTCTCCCCAGGGGCCTAAGAAGAGAGGGGAGGACAGCCTTGCTGACACCTGATTTTGGACTTGCAGACTCCAGAACTCTAAGAGAATGAATTTCTGTTGTTTAAGCCACTCGGTGGCATTTTTTTTTTAAACGCCAAACAAATGCAGTCTTGTGCCCCTGGCACTGCAGCGCTGCCCCACACTGAGGAAGTGGCCTCAGAACAATTTCCTAATGAAATGAAATAAAAAAAGTGGTGAGAGAGATAGGAGAGCAAAGGGGTAGAGAGATGAGCAAAGAAGTATAAAGGCTGGCAATTTCCAGAGGGAATTTTCAAATTACAGGTGTTGCTTTCTTCCTAGATGAGGCATCCTAAAGTGTGGGATTCTACAATTATCTTTAGTCTGTTTTCTTTTGTGATAGCAAAACATCTGAGACTGAGAAATTTAAAAAATAGAAGTTTGTTTGCTTAAGCCCTTGGAGAAATCCAAGAGCATGGTGTCAACATCTGTCCAGCATGTGGTGAGGCCTTCTTGCTGTATCTTAACCTGGTGGGAGGTATCACATGGCAAAACAGAGCAATGTTACTAGCTCGGTTCTCTCTTTCCCTTCTTATAAAGCCACCAAAGCCATCCTGGAGACCCACGCTCCTAGACACCTCCCCAGAGCGCCACCACCAGATACCATTATTATACGAATCTGGGAATAAAGTGTCCAGCCTGGGAGCTTCAAGGAACACACTCAAACCATAGTAGAAAGCTTATTTTCACAGCACTCCCGTGTGTCTCCTATCCTCTCAGGAGGAATTACAAAATCTCAGAAATGGCATCACAGAGAAACCAAGTATAATTCACTGTAAGTATGTAGTCATACGTTTGAAAACACATGTCAGTCAGTTAACGTGTCTGTTTCAATATCTGTAAGAGCTTCATCAAACTTAATGTGATCTGAACCTACTCTTCATTTTCTCCACTAAATCTGTGCTGTTCCCATCTTGGCTGCTTGGTAAATTGTGGTGCTGTGTACTCGATGTGCAAGCCTAAAGCTTGCGTGATGCTGTGATGCTTTTCTTTCATCACTATCCCTTAGCGAACCTGGTCAATTCTCTTCAGCATATACCGCCAGCTGGTCCACCTCGCTCCATCCCCAAGCCTCCACCCAAGTTCGAGTCACGGTCCTCTCACATCCGGGTGTCTGTGGTGGTTTCTATCCGAGCATGCCGGCAGGCTGAGACAGGAGCACCACAAGCTCTAGGCCAGCCTAGACCACTTAGCGACTTAGTGAGACCCTAGACATAGAAGAAAGCAAAAGGGCTGGGAAAGCAACTCAAGACAAAGACCCTGGCTCCATCTCCAGGACTGCAAAGACAAACAAACATAAAGTGATCTCCCCACCGGCTTCACACCTTGCTTTCTTACAGTCTAGTTTCTGCCCAACAGCCAGAGTCACCTTTGCAGAAATCTTATTTCAACAATCCCCTGTGTCCATCACTTGTCATCTCATTTAGAAAAAAAATTCAAGCCCATCAGCGTGACCTTCCGAGTCGCTATGGCTCAAGCTCTGCCTACCTTCCCACCCCCTCCTGAGACACTCAGCAAGACAACTGAGCTGGAGCCTCTGGGATCATCTTGGATCATCATGATCCAACTTCACTCCCGCCTTTGGACACACGCATGTGCTGAGTCCTCACTCAGGAATGTTCTTTTATGATGCTGATATTGTTCTAGGCAGCTGAGTTAGAAATATCCCAGGCAGGCAGATAGGGCTAGCTGCTGGAAGGAGTGTGCAGAGGACCAGATACCTTCCAACTCCGGGGGAAGACAAACGCCTACTGCGGCTGGCCAGATCTCAAAACAAAAGACAAAACAAGTGCAGAGACACCCTAAGGGTAACCCTCAGGGACTGATATTCTAAACAGGTATGGATCACCTTGAGGGGGCCAGAAGGAGCCAGGAACCCGGCCCTATGGCAAAGGCCCTGCTCTCCATTCACGCCGGCTTGCCACTCGTTTCCCCATTTGATCCCGAATGAATCAATTTTACCTGAGCAATTACATTCTTAAGCTTATTGGTTGACTATGGTTCTGTCTCATTTCATGCCTGCCTTGTGAGTTCCCATTTTTCCTCACCTTGGACCCATCTCACTTTGTAGTTTTGCTCTATAAAAATCCCTGGAAAAGGGTGGTCCTTGGCAATCCACTCGGGACCTCTTCTGTCTCTTTCTCAGACAGAAGCTTTTTCTCTCTCAATAGACATATTCTGCCCTTAACCTCCGTTGTGCCTAAAATTCAATCTCTGACTGTAGAGAACACAGACTCATACCAGACATCTAGCAGTCTGGCAGTTTCTTTTCTTTATATCAGTATGAGCAGCTTGTTCTCACTTTCCATGCCAGCCTTCCTCTTGGAGAGGCTTTCTAGGAAAAGGGAGAGACAGAGACGAGACAGAGACAGAGAGAATATCCACCCAAGCACACATAACGTCACTCTCTCTCACTGCATGATGCTCTCAACTTCCCTCGCACTCTGCCCACAAGAAGGACATTAAATGTGGGCCCCTACCTTGAACATCCAGAGCCATAAGACAGCATGAATCTCTTTCTTTATAAGGCTGCCCAACCTCAGGTATTTCATTATAGTTATAGAAAACAAACTGATACATTTCTTCCCAGGAAAGTCAACAGGCATGTAAACACACACACACACACACACACACACACACACACAGTCTCTCTGTCACACACACCTCTGCATATAGTATTTTCTATAAAATTTCAGAGAATTTATAGACATCTTGAATAAGGCTGTTTCTATGCCTGAATACCTAGGTCAGAACATTTTAGCAATGATTAATCTAACCGAAAATTCTGGGATTCCACATGAAAAATATCAAAGGTAGTCACCTTTCCCATTGCTTGCATGACACCTTTATAACTTCCACTGGGGAAGATTTCAAGCTGAAAGGAGGGTGTGTATTAGTTTTCTATGGTTGCTGTAACAAAATATTACACATTGGGTGACTAGAAGTCCAAGATCAAGGTGTTAGCTGATTGGTTTCTTCTGAAGGTAGTGGGGGTAGGGTCTGTTCCAGACCTTTCTCCTAGTTTCTGGTGCTTGCTGGCAGTCTTTGGAGATCATTTATCTCTGCCTTCATCACCAAAACACTGAAGATGAAGAACTTTCTCTGTGTGTTAGCTATGAAGGAATTTCCCTCTTTTCTCAGAATACTGGTCCTACCAGATTAGGAATCCACCCTACTGCAGCTGACCTCATCTTCATCACATCTGTGGTGACTCTATTTCCAAATAAGGGGTGTTTGGGTTAGAATTTCAAGGTGCACATTTTAGGGGGCTGCAATCCAGCTTATAACAGGGTGTAGTTATTTGCTCACTTGATCTACTCCAGGGGAAGGTAGGTTTGTGGAGGGCAGAGATACCACAGTCACTGCAGTGGAACAGTGCTCTGCACAAAACCTTATACCTGGTGGCGATGGTTCCACAACTTTGTGAATGAACAATGGCTGAATTACATATTTGCATTCTATGGCATGTGAAAGGTATCTCAAATAAAAATAAATGATAAATAATCCTAGTAGACACAATGATTATTGCATTCATAGTTTTTTTTTTTTTAAACTCTTCCAAGACTCAGTTCTTCTCTGTGTCTCTCTTCAGGGCTGCATAAGCCTGGAATCAAATAGTGGATCTCGAAGTCTTTTGATAACCTGGTGCTATGGTTTCCTTATGGCTTAAGTGTGTTCCCCAAGAGGGGCTGGGGATATAGCTCAGCAGCACAGCACTTGCCTGGCGAGCATGGAGTTGTGAGTTCAATCCCTGGTGCCAACAAACAAGCAAACAAACAAAAACAGCCTAGATAAACTTGAGGTCTGTCTAAGTGTGTTCCCAAGGGCACATGTGCTGAAATAGAATCTCCACTGTGAGGTATTACGAGGGTGGAAACTTAATTCAACTGCAGAATTTAGAGGTGGAGCCATTGGAGTGATTAGGATTAGATAAAGTCATCAGGGTGGTGCTCTGGTAATAGAATATTGGTGACTTTCTAAGAACAGAAAGAGACCAGAATACACACACGCACACACACGCACACACACACATGCTCAGTCTCCTACTATGCCATGCCCTGACCCTTCTCAGGACCCAGCCAGCAAGAAGGCCAGTAAGTGTGGGCTCTTGACCTTGCACCCTAAGACAACAATCTCTTTTCTTTATAAAGTTGCCCAATTTCAGGTGTTTATAGGCATATAAAACAGACTGATATATTTCTTCCCAGAAAAATGTCAAGAGTCAAATGCACACACACACACACACACACACACACACACACACACACACGGATACAGTACTTTCTATGAAACTTCAGAGTTTACAGACATCTTGAGATTTAAGCAAAGATGCTTATAACTGAAACTGTGATATTGCTGTT
>PVLA01000032.1:871496-998390 GCA_004027455.1 Hydrochoerus hydrochaeris
GGGAGGGGAAACATAAAGAAAAGGGAAAGAGGTAAAATATTCTTTGGTTTATTTGGTTGGCTTAAAAGATATTTTCAATTTCACTAATTTTTTAGCTTCACTAATTGACATGTAAAATCTTTCTCACGTCTTGACCCTGTGTTTTGAATTTTCACAATGTAAACCAAATGCCTTGGATTTTAGGCAAATCTAGGTACCATTTCTCATCAAGAAAGCCTTTGTTAATGTAAAAAACTAAGTCACTACATCAGCAAAGATCATGTTTTGGGGAAAGAAGCTGGTGTTTTGGAGTCCCTTGTGCCTTTTTTAAAAAATATTTTTGAGACAGGGTCTCACTGAGCAGTTCAGGCTGGTCTTGAACTCACTTTATAGCCCAGGCTGTTCTCAAACTTGCAAGGATCTTCCTGCCTCAGCCCCCTGAATGCTGGGATTACAGGCATGTGCTACCACGCCTGGCAATTTGTGCCATTTTTAACAAAATTGATCTTTAGACTTCCAGAAATGTTGCAAACCAGTTGATTTCAAGCTGGTAGCCTGAAATAGGCCATAGTGAGATTTCACTATTTATTTATATTATGGTAAGTAGTACAAATCAAAGGGTTTTTTTTCTTTTTCCCTAGAGGATTGGTTGTTAAGCACTTACCAGCATATCATCTTTATATATGAAAATGTACAACTCTAATCCAACAAAGTGAGGAAAAAGACGGCCTCGTTTATATGGAATAATCACATACATTTCTGAAGAAGCAGAGAGAACTCGTCTTAAAGAATGTCATCTTAATAGTCAACAGGGCTGGGGATGCACCTCAGTTGTAGAGTGTGTCTCTCTCCATGCAGGAGGCAAATGTTAACCAAGTGCCTTTCGTCCCATCCCTGCCACCCTAGAAGCGGTGGCGGGGCCCATGAAGACACAGGATGCAGATCCCAGTCATTGAATGTCCTGTAATTTGGGGAGACAGGACGGGTATAATGTGTAAGAATACAAAGGAGAGTATAATTACAGTAGCATTGTAAAGACTGAGTACAGCAAGTATTCAGAGAAGAGACAGATCATAGGGTGGCTAAAATCAAGCAGGACAATTGTGCAAATCACGGTTTCCCATTAATTCAAAGGAATAGCAGATAAACTGCCTTCACTGTAATGGGATGTTTGGCTTGTGGCAAAAGGATCTTCAGACAATTGACAAAGTCCTTTAAGTTTGCCTCCCTCTTACTTAACATCACCGTCACTCTTGAAATGTATTGTTAGCACAGAGAGTCATTGTTCTCCGCGGTAGCTGGCGACATCTCCGGCAGCAGGCTATTCATGCGTTCCCGTCTGCTCATCAATGGACCAGTCTACTTTCTGTGCTGGAGTGAGGGCTGTACTTGGACCCAGAGCTGCAGCCAGGCCAGAGGGGGCTGCTTAGGCCTGAATGACCCTAATTTGAATCTCAGTCCTGCCGCTTGTCAGCCGTATAATGTTAGGCAAGCGACTCGACTGGCTGTGCCTCCATGACCTTGTGTGTAAGATGGGAAAGTGGTCGGGCCTCACTTATTGGGAAGTCAGGACACTGCCACGGTTGCTTCATCTAGAGTGCTGAGAACAGTGCGGAGCAGGTAGTGAGCCTTACCTTGATCCCTGCTCCTATTACCCTGCTGAGCCTGGGGCTGGCTCTGCCATCTGGGCTGCTTGACCCTGTGAAGGTCACTCTCAGACTTAACGCCCCGGTTCTCTGGTTTGTAGGACTGGAGTGGTAACCATGCCCACCTGTTAGAGGACTGCAGGAAACTGCAGAAAGCGCTTGGCGGACTTGACCGCTTTTTGTGAGTTTCTAAGATCCTGGGCTCACACTGGCTCATGTGCTGACTGTACCATGGTGGCTTCCAGAACCCTGCCACGTTGGGGTGCACGGAGTCATGGCTCCCCTGACTTTTCGGAGATGACATCATATAAATGTACTAAGGCATCTCCTCCTAAAAACAAATTCGCTGCCTATTATCTACACACTCTTCTCTCAGTGGAGCAGGAGCTGCCCAAGGGCAGGGATTGCTTGTCTGTTTTACTTTCAGCTCTACCCCCAGTGCCTAGCAGCAGGCACCCACCCTGGTGACAGGAGAGACACTGTCCTTTATCTTTAGTTCACATTACCTCCAAACCAGAAGACTGAATGGAGAGCCATCCCCATAGGAACGAGCCCATCAACCCATCCATCAGCTGGCATTTACCACTGTGTGTGCGCATTACCCTGCCTATGACATCTAGGGGAAGGCAGATGTGGAGAAGCAGGCTCGACGTCCACTAATGCTAATTGTTTTTTTAAAGCAAGGAACTACCCAACTTGAGAGCTCATAAATCTCATTACTATCCCATCCGGGTTCTACTCCATTCACCCGAGTCACTCGTCGTGGATGCTGATCTGGATGGAGAGGAACCAGTTACGCAGCGCCATCTGCTCACCATTTATTTGCTAAGGTTTTCCATTTCATAATCAGATGCGAACCACGAACACTCTGCCTTCCTCCAAGGGGCTTAGTAAACTGTCATTTCCATATTAAAATGAGGGGAAGGAAGGGGAAGAGGGCTGTTTGAATCTACACCTGGAAAAAACTGCTCCAATGGATAAAATTCTGGGCATCCTGGAGCAGAGAGGCACGGTCAGCTAGTGCTGCTGGCTGTCACAGCTTTCAGGAGAGGTAGAAAGATTTAGGGGACTTTTACGTAGATATTTAGTGTAATCTTTCTTTAAAAAAATAGCAGAGTTCAGAAAAAAAAAAAGACCAAAAAATGTTTTCTTGGCTGGGTTTCTTATAGTGACTGTGAAAACCCATGAAGGAGGAAAACCAGCCAGGAAATATCTTTTTTTTTTTTTTTTTTGAGGGTATGAAAGCCTTTTATTTTTATAATTTTGAAAATCCTTGGAGTTTAGCTTTGAACTTTAACCAAGAAAAATTATATCTTATAAACAATGGCATTTGTTGATTGGATGAAGGACTAGATCAATATTGGTCTTGGCAACCTGTTTTGGCTGCTGCTAGAGAAATACACTGCTTGTGGTGTTAAAAAATTATGTCAGTTCCTCACCATGAGTCTCTTTTCCTTGGACTTTTGCCTGAGAATGAGTTTCCAAAGATACTTCCAGAAGTTAACCTAGCGGCCGGCCTCCCCAGCAAAGGAAGTGACACAGAAACTCTCGGAAAGCAGCCAGGCTGCCAGGGCCATCGCGAAGGCCTCAGAAGCCATCTGGACCTAAGGACTGAGGACTGGGCCTGGGGACCCAAGGCTCCCGCAGGGTGGTCTCCGTCCCCTCACCCACTTAGCTCTTCTTTTTTCCTCATCACATTTAAGGTGGAGAAACAAAAAGAATCCCAATCAATCAATCAATCAATCAATCCATCCCAGTGAATGAAAACCATTGCTTTGAAAGAAAACCTCATTGCAGCCAGGATGGAGCCCTGTTAGAATGGCCTAATCTTTTTATTTTGAGGGTGAGGTAGTTGGAAGGTTAAGGGTGGTAGTGAAGCTTGTTGTGATTTGTTTTTTAGGTGACCACAGTAGGTACTTATTTTTGGCACAAGACTCTAGCTCATGTTTACCTAAGTGTACGTTATTAAGGAACTATGTATGTCTCCTACCTAATTTTCTAAGCTCTGTAGACTGTGCTGGGTTATTTATTTTTTGGCCTTTATTTTCATTATAAGTTTAATAACTGGAGCAACTCAAGACTGTGGGGGAATAGGGGACAGGAGAAGGTTAACAATAAGAATAACTACCAAGAAATCCCCCATTGTGACCCCACTCCATCTGTCCCCCTCCTCTTTGAGCCTATGTATGGATCCCCCACACTATGGCACTGTACAGAGGGCAAGGCTGTATCTTCCACTTTACACTAACACCAGCAGTGGGAGGTGGCACGGGGCTGCAGTGCCATGATGTCCCTCTCCTTGCTAAAAACAAGCACACTCCCTCCTCTGCCTGGGAAAAACCAAGCCAAGAGCTGTCACTACGTGTCCCCACTGAGGACCTGCTGGCTGACCCCTCTTTGTGATTCTGTGGCCAAGGGGAGCCCGTGCCACCAGAGACATCTTCTTCCAAGTCCTGGGACTCCAGTTCCAAGACCAGGACCTTGGCATGTCTCTTTGGAAAGGTGGCCAAGTCTGCACTGGCAAGATTCTCAGAGACCTTTCTGACCATTGTCACTTGCTACATGTCTTGGTTACTTTTCTTTCATTGCTGAGACAAAATACCTGACACCCAAAATTAAGCAAAAACTATTTATTTAGCTCACAGTTCATGGAGGTTTCAGTCCATAATCAGCTGGCTCCAAGGCAGAGTGGCATGGCACAGGGACAGCTGTTCATGGAGATGGCAGTTATCAAAGGCAACAGGAGTGAAAAGAACGAAAGGGGAAATCACACCTCCTTCCCTCCCTTATATTGTAAGCTGGATCCACCCCTGGGCGGGTGCAGCACTCACACTGCCAATACCAGAGTTAGATAATGAACCAATCACAAACACTAGACACAGCTGCCTTCAAAAAGGCCCACCCCACATGATCACATGAGGTTTGGGGGGGATGTTTAAACACAAACCATAACACTGTGAAATGAGCCAGTGGCCAGGACTATATTTAGTCCAACCCAGGAAGGTAAGGCCAGGTTGCACACTAACAGTAATGAATCAAGGATACTGCTGAAGTTTGTTGAGCTCTTACTGTTTACCTTGTCTTGTGCTGAGTATGTTCAGGCTGCATTTTAGTGAGGTCTCCAACAGTCTTGTGGTGAGAATACAGGGTGTTTACAGTGAGAGGACTGAGGTTGGGCATCCCATAGAGGTTAACAGTACTCGGGCTCCCTGTGTCTCAAACCAGAGTCTGGTCACTTCCAACATGAGCCTCTCCTAGTCATCCATTCTTCTCTGCTACCTCTGCTACTGCATTGAACAGGGTGGCCAGCAGCCCCATGGATAGCCGGAACAGTCACCCATTCCAGAAAGCAACTGTGTGGGCGCTAGGTTGCACTCACCTGACCCAAGGCCAGCAGGGTCTGCCTCCTCTGACAGTCATTCCTGGGGGACCCTCCCTTGCCCTGTCCTCAAGGATCTTCAGTCTTTTGGGACATGTGTGAAGATAGCTTTCCTTGCTGCATTCTTTTGTGTCTTGTCTTATGTTGTCCTTGCTGCCTCAAAGTCCTGAATGAATTAAAAATATTTACCTTTCATGGGCATTTTAACTTTGGAGAGGAGCCAGATGTTGCATGGTGTCATGTTCAGAGAATAAGGTGGATGAGGACACGCTGTAATTTTTAAAAAAAAAAAAAAAGTCTTACTATTATAATTCAGGGTAGCCTTGAACTCCTGGTGATCCTCCTGCCTCAGGCTCCAGAGTGGTGGAGTTACTGGTGTGTACCAAAATACCTGGATAAAGTTTTTATTTGATAGAAATGCCATAAACATTTTGAATTGGTTCAGGATATTAAGGCACCCAGGGAAAAACATGGAAGAGAAGTTCTAGAACTGCTTCAGAAAGCGGCAAGAATGAGAGGGTGAGCGTGTTCACAGCAAGCAATATTTTGAAGGAGATTAATGGCAATGTATCCTATATTTTAAATTTTTTATTTAAACACTAACCACATTATTTGTCACACCTCATAAAAAGCCGGGCACTGTGGCACGTACCTGTAACCCCAGCATTCGGGAAGGCTGAGATGAAAGGATGGCAAATAGAGCTCAACCTGGGCGATTTGGTGAGCTAGGGAAACTCTGTCTAATAAAAATAAAAAATAAAAATAATGGCTGGGGATGTAACTCAGTTTGAAGACTCTGGGTTCAGTCCCCAGTGCCACAAAGAGAACCTCCCATCACCAACATAAAGGAGGCAAAGGAGTGAGGGAAAGAGTGTTCCAGAGAGAGAGCCACAGCATGAAGGACTAGCAGATCAGTCAAGTCTTCGGATGTTATTCTGACTGCAGTGAGAAACTCAATGAGCACAGTACATAGTGACTTAACTTTACGTTTCCTTTAAAATAATTTCTTGGCTACTGTGTGGAGACTAAGTTTAGGGGATAAGGATAGGAACAAAATGGGTAAACTCTTTATGGCAAAATATTCTGGTGGCCTGGGCTAGGGTGGTAGTGCTCTAACGGAGGAGGTGAGAAACTCTGCAGGAGACAATCAGATTTAGTGTGAACCTACTGTAAGATTTTTAAAAAGCAGGGGAAGACTGGGGATAGAGCTCGGTGGTAGAGCTTTATACGTGCAAGGGATTGAGTTCAATGCCAAGTACTATGATAGAGCAATTTTATTTTAGTTTAGTTTGGTGTTTGTTTGTTTTTGAGACGGTCTTGCTATGGAGTTCATGCTGGCCTCCATCACTCCCAGTGATCTCTTTGCCTCAGCCTCCTGAGTTCAGGGATTACAGGCCACCAGACACAGCTCAATACATAAATTTTAAAGAATTAAGAATGACTCTAAAAGTTTTCAACCTGGGCAGACAGGTTGGTATTTACTGAGATAGGAAAAAATATGGATGGAGCTAGATTGAGGGAAAAGAGGAGATCAGGTTTTGGATGTGTTAAATCAGAGCTATCTGTATTAGTCAGCTTGGCTTTACCATAATAAAATGCCTAACACTGGGTAATTTGTAAAGAAAAGAAGTTTTTAGTTCCTAGTTCTGGAGATTCAGAGAGTGGTGCCATCACTGGCTTGGCCCTGGGGAAGACCTTGTAGTAAATGGCATG
The DNA here is from genome assembly GCA_004027455.1 of Hydrochoerus hydrochaeris. Classification (NCBI taxonomy): domain Eukaryota; kingdom Metazoa; phylum Chordata; class Mammalia; order Rodentia; family Hydrochaeridae; genus Hydrochoerus; species Hydrochoerus hydrochaeris. Next base: position 878,214 of record PVLA01000032.1, read on the forward strand.
ATGGTGGCCGGAGAATGTGCCAGAGAGAATGACTGCACAGTGGGACAAGAACCCCGGGTAGCTGGAGCTTAATGAGAATTGCCTTAGTCCCTCTTCAAAGGACAACTCTAAGGAGCAAAAGGACTCTGACTATAGAACCACGGTTCCAACGTGTGAACCCTTGAAGGACAAACTATGTCTAACCCTAGTGATGTCTACTGGACACGGGGGAGGTGTCAATAGGCAGCCAATGTTGGGGCCTAGAGTTGAACAGGAAAGTTGGAACTGGAGTTAGTTTGGGAATCACCAGTGGAGAGTGAGAGCACTGAGAACTCTGGACCCAGTGAGCTTCTCTAGAGAAGGAGTGAAGATAGAAAAGTGGTCTGAAGATGGAGGCCTGGGGTACCCCAATAAGGCAGAACTAGCAACGTCACTGGGAAGGAGTGTCCAGAGAAGGGAAGAACAGGCTGGGGAAAGGAAAAGAAGGACAGGTTTTGGGGAAGAGTCTGGAATCAACACATCCAGCGCTGCTGGTGGGCTGAGTAAGATGAAGACTGCAGAACTGTTGAAGTGGTGGATGGAGGACAGGACTATTGTTTGGGTCCAGCTGTCCTCTACACCCACTTTCTGATCTGTATAAACCCTAAGTTTCTTGTGTAACTCAGGGGCAAGAATAAGTCATGGAACATTTTTGGAGATTTGGAAATTCTTGCCGTTTTCGGTGTAGGACGTGAAATAGATTTAATCCAGCTTAGAGAAGTGTAGAACCTTTGTACTCCAGGGTATCACATAGCAGGCTGAAGTTTGCCTTGGGCTTTACCTGTGTGGATCTTTTGTTTCCAGGGATTATGGGTTGGGGGTCATGCTGTTGGAAGTGTAGTGGGAGGCAGAGGTAGAAGCAGAAGAAGGGTGAGGGTTAAAAAAAATCCTAAGAGTAAAATTCAAACAGTTATCAAAATGACATAAAGCTCTTTAATCTTGAATGCCAAAGAAGACATTGAGAAATATCTGCTCAGTTATGTCACCCAGTTAAGTAAAAGTTACACCATCTTTTTTCCATCTCCAACATCCTAATTATACCACAAGTTAGAGACCACAATTAAAACCAGGAGGACAGACCCCAGAGGCAAAAGTCAGTCAACAGCCTGAGTCACAGAATTAGAAAAGCATCAAACATTTGGAAAGAGAACACTTCAGGCAGGAGGTGAGGTGCTTCATTTTATGAGTACTATTGGTAACAAAGCAAAATGAGTTTCCAAAACTTTTTTTTTTAGAAATTACTGAGTAGGGTTACCCTGAAGAGTTTTTTGAAAGAATGGAAAATGGGATTAATTCACTCACTCATTCATTCTTTCTTTCATCCATTCATGCAATTTGGTTTTGGAACACCATTAAAATGCCAGTCATATGGATATATCCGAGAACAGGAAAATATAATCCCTGTCCTCACACCACTTATAATCTAGGTATAACTGAGTAAATAGAAAATTACTATCTAACATGATAAATCATGTGAGAGGAAAAATAGAGGCACTAGAAGGTCAAAGAAAAGGGACACCTAATCACATTTAAGGGGTCAGGGAAGCCTCTGAGATGAAACAATGTCAAAGCTGAGACTTGAAGATGAAACAATAAAGTGATTCATGGGCATCTATTATATGGGAGGAGAGATAGTACTGTGGGTATTGGGATCCAATTTCTTGGGTTTAAATCTGGGATCTGTCACTAGCTGTGGCCCTTGGTCAAGTTGGTCATCCTTCTATGCCTCGCTATCTTCATGAAGCAATAACACTACATATTTCAAGGAGTTACAGTGATTGAATTGTGAAACCTTAAGTGCTGCATCTCACCACAGTGGAGAGGTTGAGTAAAGTGTCCATGACATTACTGACTTTATCCAAAACCCTGTTTTCACTCTAATATTTCAAATTCTTCAATGTCAAATCCACATACTTTCAAGTCTCCAGATGCTGCTCTTGAGGTAACAATGGGATGCTGGGGTTAAGTGGCGACTCTGAGAATTTGATGTGAAAGGTTGCTGAGGGTGGATGGTACCATCCTCTGTCACTGACAGCACAATCCAATTCCAGGGCACAGGATCAGCCAAAATCACTTACAAGAGAGAAGAGCAAGCAAGGTCAGCATGACCAAATGCATGGGACTGGCCAGGATTTGTGTGGTTGTGTTTGCTTAAAAAATTTTACAAAAATCAAGATGTAATTCATATACCATCAAATTCACTCTTTAAAAGTGTACATTTAGTGGGCTTTCATATTGTCACAAGGTTGTGTAACCATCATCAATCACTATCTGATTCCAGAATAGTTTCATCACCCTAAAAAAGACACCACTTGCCAACCTTTTGAAACATGCAAGTCCATGCCAGAGTTGCTGATGTAGAAATGGAGGGTCCATGATCAAGAAATTTATATCAGATCTGGCAGGAAGAGTATTTCTGGGGAATTCCTGCCTCCCCCTCTCCACTCCCTGCAGATTCAGTCTCGACTTGCGATCTCTGCTGACCTAGAATTGTCCCATGGCCACACTGCCCTGTGTTCCACTTTACCAGGTGTGAATATTTTCTTGCCTTTTGTTGGTTGATCCTTGTTATCAAGTTAACTTATCCTCGTATCAGCCTCTCTTTCCTTACCCGCTCTTACCACCACAGGCAGGAGAAGGAAGGACCACACCTACCATACATTTTCCCCAAAATTTCAGACATCCTCCCTTGGGTATTTCACAGGACTTGACCAAAATGGAACTGATGAACTTCCCACCCAGGCCACCTCTTCTGGAATTCTTTCTTGCAGAGAACGAATGAATGGAACCACCACCCCTTCCATTATCCACTCTGCAAAGCCTTGCATCCTTGTGACACCAGCCTCCTCACCTGTCATCTGCATCCCTTCCCTGGCCACAGCAGTCCCACATTGTGCCTGGTTTACATTATCGGTTGCCACTTGGCCCCACTAGCATGCCTCCTTCTTTTCTATCTTTGACATGTCTTGAAATAAAAGTCTGATGATGCCACCTCTCATCTCAAATTCTCCCCGTGGACTCCAGCTGTCACTGGGTTTAAGTCCAAATTCCCTCATTTGGTTGAAAAGGCCCTTCCTGGTCTGGATCCGGCACCTACCCCACCTGAGCTTTCTTCTCCCCACACGTCTTCCTGCAGCCCTCATCCTCCCCTCCATAGTCAGTAATCTGCTCTTATATACAGTTTCCGTTTCCTCAGAACACTCTTCTCACCCCCGTTCCACTTCTGCCCACCCCTTTAGTTCAGGTTATCCCCTTGTTTGAACTGGAGGTCTTGGCTCAGATGTTGCTTCTCCTGGGATGCCTTTCTGGGGCCTCCACGATATTTCCAAGGCATGGAACACTTCCTTTGCATGGCACTAATGGTCACACTGTTTACTGTTAATAGTTGATGCATTTCCCCAGAGCCTCAGGAGTACCTGGTACCTAATGGAGGAGTGAATGAAGGAAGGAAGCTTCATGTTACAGACAAGCTACTAAGAAAGGAAGCTTCCTGGGACCAGCCCTCCAATCTTCCCTGTGAACCAGCCCCCAGGCCCACCCCCCCAATACCTCTGTGGATAACAGTGTGATGTCCTAACCCTTTCTATGGATTCTCAAAGACCCCAAGAGCTTCACACCACAAGAATGATTTCCTAATGGCAGAATTTCCAGCTTTACAAGAGACAAGAGGGGTGCAGATTTCAAGGGTGAGAGTTTTAAGTGCCTCTTTCAAATCGTTTCATGTGGCTGATTTTCTGTTCCTGGGTCCTGCTCCTTACTAAGGATTGGACTAGAGTGCAAAGTTGCATGGGTGCTGGGTTTCAGTCGGGGAAGATGAAAACGCTCTGGAGATGGGAGCTGGCAATGTGCATGTACCGACGCAGCGGGACAGCGTGCCTCCAAATGCCTAGAGAGGCGAACTACGTATCAGGTATATTTCACTCCAGTCAGAGCTTACAGGCTGCAGCTATGGCAGTTTGTGAGCAGGCGGATTGCAGTCTGAACCCTTGTTGGTGTTATATACTAGGGAACCTTCCTTAGCGAAAGCCAAGTTTTCTTTTCTGTGAAGTGGCATAATCATTCATTCAAAAATATTTATCAAGCCCCCATTGTGAGAAGCAGATTAGCATGATGGTTACACATGCATAACTCTGTGCCCAGGTAGCCTGGGTTTGAGTCCTGACTCCGGGCTCCCTCCCTCTGGGGTCATTGACCAGTCAAGGTTTTGTCTATGCACCAGTTTCATCCTCTGGAAAATGGAGGTAGGAGTTCCCACTTTATAATTTAATTACTGTTGTGAGCAGTAATTAAATTAATGCATGAAAATTGAACAGTGCGTGGCACAAGATAATTGCTCCCTATTATTATTTGTCTGGGTTAATGAATGGAAATATTTAGAATCCGGCATAACTGCTACTTACAATTATCATTTGTTATTATGGGTCAAGTGCTGCTCTAGAAAGTGGAGATACAGTGAGGAACCAAAGTTCTTACCCTCATGGAACACACAACAAACAAGGAAAACGGACATAAATAAGCAAATGTAGGGCCTGTGGTTGTAGTCAGTGGGGCCATGTGTTCTGAGCATGTATGATGCTTTGGGTTCAATCTCTGACAATACACAAACATGCATACACACACACACACACAGAGAGACTAGTGAGCAATGGGTAGTGGGGTAGAGAGTAGCTAATATCTGACTCCCAGCAACCTAGTGAAAATCACGTAAGATACTATATGCCAAGCGGCTGATACAGTCAGAAACTGGCTCAAAACAGGCACTTAATAGATGCTAATCATCCCTCTCCTGCACTCCTCCTCTCTTCTCATTGGAGAGGACCTGGTTAAAGAACCAGCACTTGGGAGAGAGCCCTGCCCATCACCAGGGCCTTCAAAGGCTGGCTGCAGTTTCTGCAGCAGGTAGCTTTTCACTTGCCATTTAGAGGAAATATGAATCAGCCATTGTTTGGTTTTTATTTCCTGGGAGGTTGCAGGCCCAGGAAATCTGTGGTCTGAGCATCAGTTCGGAGATCAAATAAAATGGCTATTGGTGGTGGAGTGTGCTGTGAGGACCACTGACACTGTTCTCTTGAGCCAAATGACTCATGCTGAGCTGGCTCCTCTCTCTCCTGATTACACTCATCTTGAGAAATGTGTAGAATTTCCTGACCTCCGGTGACTCTTCCTTAGCTATATTGGACGGCAGAGCACATCTGGACCAGGCTGGCAAATGGTCCAGAGGCTGCAGCCCGCGGGCCCTTGGTGTGTACTGTGGCCCATGAGTGGGGGGCTTGGGAAGGGTGATGGCCTCTTCCACCCCATGTCCTGCTGAGCAGATCTCACCACAACCAGCACTGGGACAGTCAAACCATCAGAAGTCACCACCTTATCAGTGGGCACCCTTGTTAACATCCACTTCTTTGATGTGGATATTCTAGCGCAGAGGAGCAAGCGGTATATTCCACGGGGCTTTGCACAGAGTTAACCAGCCTTAGAAAGAGGTAGATACTGATGGTAGATGTAGATGTAGGGGATTCCCTTTCGGTCATGATTGACTTTCAAACAGTTCCTATGTACCAAGGAATTCTCATGAACAGTACTTTAAAAGTGAAGGATTGTCCCCAGGACAGAGGGACAATCCGTCATCTCCAGGTGGCAGATTCCAACACAGGACAGGGGAGAACGCTGCAGTGATGACACAGTGCAAAGGGCACAGAGCTCCGAAGCCAGTGCAGCAGCACTGACACTGGTTTTACCTCTGACAGGTGAGGGGCACCTGGATGTCTGTTTTGTGATTTTAGCTTTTATGTGTTTTAAAAACATTTCATAATAAAAAGCATGGAATTTGAGGTCAGAAAATCTGAGCCCAAATTCCATCTCTCTGAACAGATCACCCGATTTTCAAACTTGCTTATGTGAATAAGTATAAGTCAACTGCTGGTTTATGATACCAAGGTAACGTGCTGGAAACATTTTGTAAACTGGTCATCGCTGCATGAATGTGTTTAATGGTGGTGACGGGAATGGGCCCAAAGAGTTCAAGCACAGGATGACTTTTGTGAAAAACACCCCTGGGGTGCAAATGAGGGTTCCTGCCTGGTGGCTTGGGAGGAACATGTACTGGTGACCGACTGACATCACTTCAGACCAGGAGCCAAAGAGCCAGGCCAGGCAGAAGACACAGCAGAGCCAGGGGACAAAGTCTGAGAGCTGGAACACACAGGGTGGTGGAGACTAGAGAACAGAAGGACTCACAGCTTTGCTGAACAAGGCAGCCACTACCTACAGCCAGCCCAAAACTCCTGGGATTCCAGAAGTGTGTGCCTCACTGTTGCTTGTATCTGCATCTGTGTCCATTCACATGTGGATCTACATGTATATTTACCATTTATATATGTACGATTACCTTCAAGAATTCAGTATTTTTTAATGCTCTGTAGTTGTGCAGGAATTTTTGCAATAGATGTAATGATGTTTTCATCGCCCTCCAAAGAAACCTTTGATTCATTAGCAGTCACACCCCGTTCCTCTTCTCTGGCCCCAGATAACCACTCATCTATTTTCTGTCTCTGTAGATTTGCTTATTCTGGACATTCGTATGGGTGGGGATCATATGACACTGGGCCTTTTGTGACTTGCTTCTTTCACTGAGAGCAATGTTTTCAAGGTTCATGATGTCCCAGCATGTTATCAGTAGTCCACACTTTTTCTTGCCAAGTAATATTCCATTTCCTGTGTTCATAAACACTGAGGGATGTTTGAGGTATTGGAATAATGTTGCTACAACGATTCCTGTACAATTTTTTGTTGGGGTATAACTAGAGGTTGCCAGACATATTTCAACAGGTCTCTCTTCTTCTGTGTGTGTATATGTGTTCATTTAAAAAATATTGACTCAAAAAGTCATGTGAGGTAAAGATAACACAGCTGGACATCAGTTTCCCAAGTTTGGTGTAGAATTTGCATAGAGGGGAAAATGAAGCAACTGACACTCGTGAAATTTTTTGGTTTTTCATCTTTCTCAGGATTTGATTAAGATGCCACATAAACATGCATTCATTTAATTTAAAAAGCTACCTTTGTTTCCCAAAGGATTTTGAGATGATTTCATAAACCTGCTAGACAATTAAAAGTGAGTTCAGAAAGAGAATAAATTGGACCAGGACCAAGCAGATAGGCTTTTTGTGCCCAGTTCCTTATGCGATAGGAAACTTAGAGGGCATTCGAAGCCAGGGCAGCAGTCCTACCTTTTGACCATGGTGACAGTCACTCTGGAAGACATGTCCCTTTGTGCTCAGAGATGAAAGCTCCTTTCTTGAAGGGGCTCGTGGTCTCTGTGAGGGACACACAGGTTCCCGCAGTTAGAAAGCAGTGCACATAACCTGGGTGTGGCAGTGCACGCTACCATTCTAGCACTGGGTAGGCTGAGGTAGGAGGATCGTGGTGAGTTCAAGGCCAGCCTAAACTATACCATGAGCTCGGTCTCAAAAAACAAATAAACAAAAAATAAACACAAAGGTGAACTCAGTAGCCCAGAGAAACGCTTTAGCTTGAGGTGGTAATGGGAGGAGGTTCATACAAGAACTGGAGAAGAAAACGTAGGCACTGCCTTCTGCAGCCAGGTGACCTAGTGGTGCATCACTGACCAGCTGTGTGCTGCCCTGGTTTCCTCATGAGTAAATAGGGACAAAACAGCATCTGCTTTATTGGTCACTTTCTAAAACTGAAGGAATAAAGTGCTGAGAAAAATGCCTATACTGCTTTAAGCATGTTCGGTGGGGATTAGTGAATGCTGGTGTCTTGTCATCCGGGTTGTGTGTGCTCGTGTCTGTGTGTGTCTGTGTGAGCATGTGTGTGCATGTGCGTGTCTTGGGAGGGCCCTAATGGGTCAAAGTGGAATTGTGGGAGTATCTCTGACCTGAAACTACAAATAGTTCCAGATTCGTAAGCATCTGGTGTCAACTGTCCAGTGGATCAAAGAGCCAGATCACGGAACGGAAGGTGAAGGACAGGAAAGAAATTCAAGACCGGCGGCACAGGGAGGTCAGGTGGGAGCTAACCAGGGTGTGCGTTCTGGACAAATGTCTGGATGTGTCTGCCAGCTGTGTGCAGGTGGCACCAGTTGAGACGCACAAGTTAATGAGCCAAGGAAGGTGTGGACAGAATTTGTCCAATGGATGGGAGAGCAAATCCTGCCCTAGGTAAACCAGGAAAGAGGTGCAGAGGACAGAGATTTGAGTGAGCAGCTTGGTAGGCCCTGAGCATGGGACAGCATGGGGAGTGAGGCACAGGCAGTGCTGAGAAGGTGACCAGGGGCCAGGTCACAAGGGGTGGCGACTCTCAGGCTGTGCAGCTGCTCTTCATTCTGAGTGGAACCAGGGTGGAGGAGGAATTTAAGGGTAGGAATCGCATTGCCAGGTTTCTGGCTGCTCTGTGGTCCTTGAGCAATCTGACCTCAGTGACTGTGACACGTGAGTGCAAAGGAGGTTCTTATGTCGGACCTGGCATGATAGTGGCATGATTTATTACACAGCAAATCTAGTGATGCCAGTCTTCTAGAGCACGGTAAGTGGCAGAATCAGGCTGAAACCCAGTGGAAAATGTGCAGGGAGGAAAAGTTTTGAAAACTGTTTAAGTTAAAAAAAAAATTGACACTGAAACAAACAAGAAGGGGGAAATTTCATAAAAAGCACCACCAAAGTCAACTTTGCAAAAGTAACGATGAGAAAGAGTTTCCGTGGATAATTGTTGCTTATTCCAAAACTGAGCCAGAGGCACCTTCATCTTCGGTAGGGAACTAAGAATATACTTGTTGCTTATTGGCAACGAGTGTGTTTCCTGGCTTCACTTGGACAGCCTGGTGCTGGGATCAGCTTGCATAAATGGTCTGTGGCTGGTCATCCTTCCCCATGTGCTGCCTTTTGTTAGTGCTATGGAGATTGTATTCACTTCCTATTGGTACTGAGACATTGGCCGTCAACTTGGTGGTTTCAAACAACACAAATTTATTATTTTATGGAAATCCAACATGGGTCTTCTGGAGCTAAAAATCTGAATGCTCCAGGAAGGTCCAGGATGCAGCGTTTTCCAGCTTCCAAAGGCTGCCTTCCTCCCTCAGCTCCTGACCCTTCCTCTAGCTTTAAGGCTGGAAATTAGCTACCTTGCTCCAAGCTCTGTCTGTTTGTCTGTCTGTCATCTCACTTTTCCTGCAACTCTGGTTCTCCTGCCTCCTCCCCTCCCTTGGAAGGACCTGGCAATTACTTATGCTGACCTGGATGACCTGAGATGGCTTCCCTACCTTACGATCCTTCTTCCCATCTGCCAAGTCCCTTTTGTCATATGTTCACAAGTTCCAAGGATGAAGATGTGAGCATCTTTGGGAAGAGACATTGTTCTGCCCACTACCGTGATTGTGCTTCTCATGGAACGGGAGTGTTAAGCAACAGACTTCTGTGCCAGTGAGACAATGTGTGTGGTTGTTTAGCCCAGTCACTGGGACCAACCACCCTGTCACCTCCAGCTGCTGGGCCTGTGGCATCTGAGTGTCTATTTCCTCATCTGGCAATGAGACATTAATTAGATTCATTTCATAAAGCTTTCGTGGGAACAAATTGAATGAAGAGATTGGTAGGTCAGTAACTTGAGCAATAACTGGCCCGTGGTGTGAGTTCATTAAATATTGGCCATTAGTAGCTGATGGATGGATACTGTAAAAGACTTTCTCTATGATTGAATTTGAGAAGTAAGGGCTATGTCTGTTTTGTGTGTTGCTGGAATTTGTATGTTTAAGAAAATTATATGGATGAATATCAGAATATTGTGTTCATTGGAAGAAGGTAAACACAAACAATCCCATAGTACATGGTTCTATTTATAAAGTTTAAGAACAGGATAAACAAATGTGTGCTCCAAATGATGGAAGGCAGGAAAGAGTTCACACAGCTGGCCCAAGACTGGGATCTTTAGAAAAGTCAGCTTGCAAGCCTAACCCATTGCTGTGATAAAAGAACAGGTATTATGGGCTTTATTTGTGTTTCCACAATTAGCAGCAGTTTAGACCAAAAGTGTCCCAGCGTGCTCCACTCCATCGCAAGGGCAGGCTGTATTTATAGCCAGAGAAAAGGAAGTGACATACAGAAAATGGAAGTGAAGGATGGAGAGCATTGTAACTTGTATGTATCTTAATAGAACATGATCTGAACGGTCGACCTCTTGTGTGTCTGGTTGAGACTCAGTTGCTTGCTAAAAGAGTGGGTTATAGTTGGTGCATACATCAAGTTAGGTTCATGTCATTATGTATGGAGAAACTTTAGGCCAAACATAAAATATATACCAAGGCACCTTTAGGCCAGAGAATCCGATTGAAGAGCTAACATCTGGGAACTCCTCTCTCAGGCTTTCCAGGGAATATTCAACTGATAAGAGTGGTTCATTGTGCCTAGACAATAGGATTTATCTCAATAGCTGACTTGAAGCTTTCTATATCGTAGGTAGAGATGTCTACCTGAGCAGCCCCCAATTAAAACCTTGGACTCTGTGTCTCTAATGAGCTCCCCTGGTTGACAACATTTCATACAGGTCACAACTCCTTGCAGGGAGAATTGAGTGGGGCCCGTGCAACTCCATTGGGAGAGGACTTTTGGCTCCTGGCTCCTCATTTCCTCTAGAATTTCCCTCATGAATCTTTTTTTTTTCCTTTGCTGATTTTGCTTTATATTTCTTCACTGTAACAAATCATAGCCATGAGTATAACTATGTGCTGAGTCTCACGAGTTCTTCTAATGAATCATCAAACCCGAGGGTGGTCTTGGAGATTCTGCCAACATAATAGTTACCCGGGAGAGGGATGGGTTATAGAGAGAAAAGGAACACAAGGATATCGTGTTCTCTATCTCCATGTGGGTCATAGACAAGTATGTACATACAGAAAAGCAAAATCACTAAACAGTACCCTTGAGATGAATCACTGTATTCATTTCACCATTTGTATGCTACTCCTAAAAAAATTAATCTACAAGAACTCAAACAAACCTAAGTGGTCAGCTGCTTCTCAGGGCAACCCGCATGGATTGATGGCCTATCCAGACACAGCTATGAACATTTTGCTTTGAAAGTGAGGGTTCCAAAGAGAAAAAACAAAGTCTCTGCATTCAAGGGAATTACGCATGGATGAACAGTCCTCATGCACTGAAGACTGACCCCTGATGAGGAAAGTTTTAAGAGATCTCTTTCTAGTCTCTGAAGGAGAAACTTGCGTGCTTCTCCAGGTTCTCTTTTCCTGTGTCTCTTTTCCCTTTCTCATCATATAAAAGAGAGACAGCCCATTGCTAATCACAGCATAGCTCACTGCTCCATGGTGTGAGAATCTCCTAGGAAGCAGCATCAGCCCCAATTTGAATTATTGTTTTGGAAAAACTTCACATGACATTATAATCAAGTCTCATACATAGTCTACAACCTGTCTTTGCTTTCCCGTATTTCCTATGGGGGCCAGGTTTTGCTTTAAAAGCCATGTCCTGTAACTCAGTCCCTTGAAGGGATGCGTAAAATTAAGGCAAACTGTAGAACGAAGAAGCTGGGCTACTGCCACTTCTTCCAAACCAGACTACCGTCAAATGCTGTGCTGCGCTGGGGGAGACTTCCCTGAGAGCAAAGCAAGAATAGCAGCAAATGCTGACAATAGCTTGTTCCATATGCTTGGGGGCAAGCAATTGTTCCCAGCTACTCAGCGATTAGAACACTGACTGGTAGATAGTGCTATGGGTCAAAGTGTCTCCCATGGTTCAAGTGTTGGACACTTAATCCCCATGTTGGGACATGCAGCCTCCTGGGAGATGTTTAAATCACAGGGCTCGGTCTTCAGGAATGGATTAAGGCTGTTATCAAAGGGTCTGAGCCTGCAAGTTGGATCTCTAGCCCCCCGTCCACCTGGCTGCACGGCTTTTATCCTCCTGCTTCCTGACAGATGCTGCAGCTTGGTACTGAGCTTTTCGGCCAGAATAACTACAGGGAATAAATTTATTTCCTTTATAAGCCTCTGTAGAGTGTGTGCTGTGTTCCTTGTCCTTAGAACTTGCAAAGAAGACAACCTGACCACAGTTGTCATGCAGGCTAATTAATCATGCTGACTCTTAATAAATGTAACTGGATTTCCATGATGCATTGGATAAAACCTGCAGAGAGAAATTTTACATCACGTCCTTCAGATTTGGGGTGATTAGAATTGATCTTATCAGATCATGTGTTTTCTGCCTCATATCAATAAATTCCTAAGTATTTTGACACATACTGCTCTGATTAGTTTTAGATGTGTGCATACTTTGTTTAAATAACTTCATTAAGTAGAAAAGTTAGAGCATGAAGGTGAATGAAATTATTTCTGATTTTTAAACATAAATCTTATTTATTCCCAAAGCCACCCATTAGAACTATACGCACATATTCTTATGCTTGACTCTTCAGTAATCTATTTTATATTATGCATTCTATAATGTATTCCTCAGTGATTTTTATACTATTCTCCTAAATGAATGTTGTCAGTTACTTAAGTTGAAAAATAATATTACCCTTTTGATGACAAGAAATATATGTAATTTGGCTGACTGGTTTGCAAATTAAATTATGCGATAGAATATTTTTTATCAATTGAATAAGCCAAAACCATAGCTCCAAGATCTGAGTGTAATACAAAAGATCTACAGAAATAAACCCTTTGGCTTTTTTTTCAATGGATGCTGAGACAGATTTAACAGGGTGCCTCTAGGTGAAAAGATAACAGTTAAAATAATGGTTATTTAAAAGCCTTTGTCCCTTTTCAAATACTTCATGGAAGGAGACCCTTGTGACAAAATAATAAATCCTTTCTCAAATTGGATGGTATCCAAATATTTGCTTTTAACAAAATTAGAGAAAAACTTAATCAAAGCTATAGATCCTTAAGAATTATTTTGTGTTTGAGGCGTACAATTCAGGAGTTCGAAGAATTGACTGTCAGGGCTTCAAGTAAATGCTTTCCTTTCTCATCTGCTTATGTACGTGAATGAGAATTCTCAGGGTTCACACAAGCAAAAAAACAAAGAAAAGTTTTGAAACTGACTCTTTCTGGTAGTATGTTAGTTGCAAATGCATGAATTAATTAGGGAAAACTATGTTCATCCATCTCACTGAGATGTATTACAACTTACTTTTAATATAATTACATAGTCACATACTATTAGGCAGGTAGTTTGCCTTAGGGGCAAAAGGGGAATCCAAAACAGCATGCTAGGTTCACACCTGTAATCTCAGTGCTTGGGAGCCCAAAGCAGGAGAATTTCAGCAAGTTCAAGGCCAGTTTAGGCTACATAGTGAGTTCAAGACCAGCCCAAACTACGTACCAAGATCCTGTCTCAAACCACCCCCACACAAGTATGCTTTGCCAGTTACAGTTAAGTAAAGAAACAAAGACTTCATCTTCAATGTATAATGCATTTTTAATCGTATATTAGGTTTCAGACCCAAAGACACAGGGCCTCTGTTTCTAGAACAATACATATAGCATTCCTGGCTGCCACAGCCTATGAACCAGTAATATCAGCAAAGGGTATGGTCTTTCAAGACCCTCCTGCTTTGAGTTGAGACCAAAGCAGGTTAAAATTAAGAATCTGTCTTTTGTAAAATTCTTTTCTCAATTCTGACAGCCAGATGTGGTGGCATATGCCTATGCCCAGCACTCAGGGAGACTGAGGCAGGAGGATTATAAGTCTGAACCCAGTATGGGCAATTTAACAATTCTGTAAGGTGCTGTTTCAAAAATTTAAAAAATGGGCGGGGGATGTAGCTCAATAAGAAGGTCCTGGATGCGAGCCCTAGTATTGTAAAACAAAACAACAGAAAAAGTTCTTACATAATTAAGGTTCCTTGAGGCAGGAGATCAGGGCATGGTATACATACTTGGTGGGGAAGTGGGCAGGACCTGTTGATCACAGAGTTCCCAGGACACATATGTAAAATGTTTCCTAAACCTTGCTCTTTGAACCAATCAGAGAGTTGTGTCTTCAGTTCTCACAGCAGCTTGAGTAGGATTTTGATAGGGCAGCCTGAACCTGAGGGCAGCCTGAACCTGAGGGCAGCCTGAACCTGAGGGCAGCCTGAACCTGAGGGCAGCCTGAACCTGAGGGCAGCCTGAACCTGAGGGCAGCCTGAGGAATGGAGATGAAAAAGATGACTGCCACTGAGGGCCTGGCCACTGTGCTCTCCCTTTCATAGCAATCTGCTCTCACCTTGTAGAGTTTACTTCTTTTCCTACCTTTAGTTGGCCTGAATTTGCTCTGCAGAGCACATTTCTTTGCTTTCCACACCTTTAATACATATAAAACCTTGCTACCTTTTATGCTTGTCATGAACAATTCTTTGTTCAGGACAGTAAGAACCTAGAAACTACCTCTAGAAGGAGATTCCAACACCCCAGAACCCCAGTAACATTTTTGGAAAGCACCCAGGAAACCTAGTAACACCCTGAGGGAACACCAACTATCTGAAAAAGAAGACATTTCTTCCTACCTAGTTCCTTGAACTCCATACCCAAAACCACACGCGGTGCAGGTGCCTTTGTGACACTGCCCATCTCACTCACAGTCGCAATGCTCTATCTACTTTATTATGGATCCTACCTCTCCTCTGCATGGTTTTCTACTATCTCCACTGAATTCTTTTATCAATGGCACAAAAGGACCAAGGAGGTTCTCCAGGGTCCAAATAGGTCCTACATTCCTGGTGGTTGCACTGCGTAAGGATGTTTTGATCAATAACGGATCCATAGATAATCATGACAAGCTTCTAATGGATCTGAACACCTATCACTTAGTGTCTTTACTGTACATTTCCTGTGCTTGGATACATTTAGAAACACAGACTCCAGTATCTTCCAGGGGCACACAGTTCTCAGCACGGAGCATGTTGCTCAGGCAGACAGCCTAGGAGCGCTGGCTGCACACACAGCCTAAGTGTGCAGTCTTCATTCCATCCGGATTCGTGGATATCCACCTCTACGATGTCTGCACAGTGACAAGGTTGCCTAATGATGGATTTTTCAGAGGTGATTTCATCTTTAAAAAAAAAACCCGAGAAAGCAGAAAAGATGGGTGGTGGTGCATACTTGTGCATCAAAAGGTAAAATATACTTATATTGTTTTTTAATTGCACGCTATTAGCAATTTATGATTCTTGAACCCAGAATTATTACTACTATTTTACAATGCAAATCAGTGGTACGACAGGAGGATCAACAAAAATGTTTTATTTGTCTGTATGTTTTTGAGACAGGTCTCACTATACAATCTAGGCTGGTCTTGAACCCACTAGGTAGCCCAGGCTGGCCTCAACTTGAAGTGAACTTCCTGTCTCAACCTCCTGAGTGCTAGGGTTATAGGAGTGCATTACAGTATTGATTAGCAAGAACCTTTGACACAGAAAGAATGTTAGGACAGAATTCTGGGGTGGGGGAGACAGAGGTAAAGAGAGAGAGAGGTACAGAGATTAAAAAGAACAATGTAGAATTTCTGAATGTTGAAAGCATTTTTAAATGGACGAAGGCGGGTAGTGAATGTCTAAGGTATTGCAGGGATAATGACTCTGGGATGCCTTTAAAGCAGCCAGGCAGCTTTTACTTTCAAGTGTCAGTTTTTATAATATATTATGAATCTATATAACCGTAAGCAAAAATGGTGAGTTAAAGTTTAAGAACTATGGGGAAGTCTAATTTCAAAAAAAAAAAAATTTAAAGAGTATTAGAGAAAAAATATTTGAATTCTGCCTCCCTGGTTTCCAGTAACATTCGTTAGCAGGTGTGCAAACACAAATGACCTTGACCCAGGCACCTGACCTCTGTGTGTCCCACTCAGGAGTGTCCTGGGCAGGAAGAGAGGGGTCACACCTGCAGCTCATGAGCAGCCACTTTGCTTTTAGACCACTTTACTGCATTTTATTAAGCATGACTTTTTTCTCAAAGCATGTTTATCACACACACAGCATTCACATTCTCATTACTTTACGAATATTACCTTCTCTAAGTGTAAAAATGCTATGGGGTAGGAACTGGCGTTATGTCTATCAAACAAATGAGAAAACTAAGGTACCGAGAGATTAGGTAACTTCCTAAAGATCACACAGCTAGGAAATGATAGAATGAGGACTTCTTACATGTTGATCTCCATTTTAGAGTAGATAGCAGAAGGGGAAAAAACCCTCAAAACAGAAAGATGTCAGAAAAGCTGAGCATGGGGGCTGTTGAGTGCCTATAATCCCAGCACTCCAGGAAGCTGAAGCAGGAGGATGAAAATTAAAGCCCAGAGGGGAAGGAGAGGAGGAGAAGGGGAAGTAAAGCCAATTAAGGTGTGTTATGCACAGGCACCAACTCCCCGTGATGATTGCAATCACTATGTACTGCACACATGTACTAATAAAAATAAAAGCTAAAAAGTGGTAAACCCAATCTGGGTAACGTAACGGTTTAGTGAAGATCTTATCTCAAAATAAAAACTAAAAATGGTCTGGGAATATAGCTCACTGTGAAGGTCCTGGGTTCAATTCTTGGTACTGAAAACAAAACAAAAGCTACAACAAAGCAGAAAGAAACATTCTATTCTCTACACTCCATAGATGTCTGTCAGACTGACTGATTTTGCCCAGTATGCCCTGGTAGTTCATGTTTCTGTTTCCACATCCAACTCACATGGCTTACAAGTAGCTTGGACTTACCTGTGTGGAACCTAAGAATCTGGTCTGGAGCTGCAGACAGAATCTCGTTTTGGTGACCTATTTATTGACACTGATTTCCACAGCCCCTGAGTCCCATAAATGTCCTATTCAGAACCGTAGGTGGTGGAGGCTGGATAATTAGTATTGCAGGTCACTAGTGAAATGCCTCAAACCAGAAAGCGCCAAGGCATCCCAAGAAATTATTTTTCCTGGCTTCTTTCATACAATCTCATAATTCCAATTTCAGATGTTTGGAGTGGGCAAAACGCTCTTACGGTTTCCTTTACAGCAACAAAGAAAACAAATTAGGCTGCCTGGAGTGCAGCTGAGGAGAGAAGCTGTTTTCCTGCCATCTCCTGCCACTGTCTTCCAGAGGGTGTCACTGAGCGTTTGCCATCTGACACAGGTGAAGTGGGTGAGAGAGGTGAGAGGACTTGGAGGGTGAAAGTACCTTAAGAAATTTGCCAATTTGCAAAAGGAAAACCACTTTAAAAATATAGCCCCTGAGAACACACCCCCTTTCTCGTCCCAGAAACAAACATAACCATCTAAAAGCAAAT
Source organism: Hydrochoerus hydrochaeris (assembly GCA_004027455.1). NCBI lineage: Eukaryota > Metazoa > Chordata > Mammalia > Rodentia > Hydrochaeridae > Hydrochoerus > Hydrochoerus hydrochaeris. The sequence continues at coordinate 895,508 of PVLA01000032.1, forward strand.
CCTGCGTTTCTAGGTAGCTTGGTAGCTCTTCCCGTGTCTTTGGGCAAATGCCTTGTGACTACTTTTGGACAACTCTGAGACATTTTGATATCTTCACTATTTTAGGGACACTTTAGAGCTGTCAACCAAGTCCCACCCCCTGGATCTGGCCTTCCTGTACCAACTTACTGAAAACAAAACAAAAGCTACAGCAAAGCAGAAAGAAACATTCTATTCTCTACACTCCATAGATGTCTGTCAGACTGACTGATTTTGCCCAGTATGCCCTGGTAGTTGACGAAGACTATCTTTTGGTCAGAGTTTTCCTCTGGTTCCACTGGGTCTACCGCTTGAATAAACGAACCTCAGGCTTTCCTTTATGTCCTTGTAGAATCCAGTTTGAGCAAGAATCCTGCGAAATCAGTTTAGTGAAAATTCCCCACCTTTGGTATCTGATTATCTGTTATCACCCTGGCCTGCCTTGAGCAATAATCCTATCAGCTCCCTGAGATTTATTTCTGGTAATTTTCTATCCACTGAGCCTACCAGTCTTAGTTCTCCTTGTTGAAGTTGGAATTGAATCCAGTCTGTTTCTCACTTTAAGACCACATCGAAGTGGTCCCTATTTCTATAGAGATGAGAGAGTGGTAGGTAAGTACTTATGTGCACTTGAGCTCTGATGCTTCCCTATTCCCTTCCCTGTGAAAGGAATGAAATTACAAAAGGTTGGGAGATTGAGGGAACAGGAAGACAGACAGGGCATTCCTTCTTCTTTCTGGCCTTGTTACCCCGCCCTTATCTCTGTATTGCCTGTTTAACACAGTTGAATGTCTACCCCGCCCTGTTCTTGCTTATTGCCAAGGACTGGAAACCTAGGGGCCACTTCAGGCAGGCTGGTTGAAACTGGTTGGATCTCAGATCACTGCTAGAATGCTGCTAGACAAACTTTACCTTCATGATAATTCCTTCTAAGTGATCCTCACCCCTAGCACCATGACAGTTGACAATTGTCTTGTTGACTGCTGGAAAGAACCACAAAAGGAAGGAAAAGATCTGAATCTCCAGAAAATCTCTGTCTATTCCCAGGAAAACCACAACTCTTCCTCCCCTTTGTGAGCTGTCCCTGCCCCCTCGTTTCTGTCATCCTATATCTGTAAACTCCCAAACCCTAAAGGGCCGGGGACATTGGTTTGCAAAATTATTTCTCACTTCTCCCATTCTTAGTTAAGGATAAAGTTCTCTTTTGCTGCTCAGTTGGCCCTCAGTCGTATTATTAATTTCATAATTCTGGAAGGGAAAAAGGACCCAGGTTGGGGTCAGAGATTGCTAAGTCTAAGAGTGGAGAATTTAGGGGTTGTGAGGGCTGCTGAGGAGTGATGAAGTGGGTCCTCATAATTTTGTTTTTAAAAATGCAAATCAAGTTGAAATTTTTTTTAGCATTTCCTTTGGTTATTTAAATTGTTTCTCTGGCTTGTGCTGACCTGCTGTTGATACTAGGCCAGCCATACAGAGTTACAGTGATGAAGAACTTTTGGAAAATCAGGCAAGAAGTTTCGGCAACAATTAAAAATAAAATTTCCATTGATCAGATATGTTTTTAGGCCATTAGGACAGAGAGAGCCACAAGTCAGATCAGGCTGTCTATGTACTAAAGAAAATAGGGGAAAACAGAGCACATGGTATCAGAACTGACATGGTCTGAGCAGAGAACAGCCAGTTTCCTTGCTCATGCTGAGTCTATTTTCATATTAAACTGGATTCAAGAGTCAAAAAAAAAAGCTAGGAACCTCATCTACAGAAAATGTTTATTAAGACTTACAGATTTAAATGTAGATGCATTTTTATTGGCGTTAAGGAGCCCTAAAATGTTGTAAATTGCATGTAATGTATTTCACATGCATGTATTATTTTGAACACAGATTAATTCAAAAGTATAGAAGGAATTTGATCAGTCTCAAGAATTTGGTCAAACAAATGTATTTTAATGAAATGACTCTGGTTCCAACATGGCTAAGCTCTCTCTGCTGTTCCCTCCCTCAGTACAGAGTCTGATTTATATAATGCCTGCTTCTTCATTAAATGAGTGTTTGAGGCCTTACTCCAAGCAAAGAAGCATGTCCCACTTGGCAAACTGCCGATTCCTGCCTACAGAACAGGGACTCTACCACTTATAAAATACTTGCACATGCACTGACTTATTGATCAGCTCAGTGGATACAGATATGTGCTTTTTAGTTTTCTGTTTTAATGAAAAAGGGTGCAAAGTGCTTCAGTGATTTGTTAAAGGTCCCAGCTCCCATAAGTACTGGAGACAGCATTTAAACCTGAGGCTTCGGATTTCCCAGTTCACCCTTCTCTGCATCCCCGTGTGTTGAGGGCTGATGCCCTCACAGCTCTTACACTGAAGCCTGAACCTCCAGTTTCTCAGAATGTGTTTCTGGACTTAGCGCCTTTGATGAGAGAATGAAGGTAAATTGAGGTGATAAATGTGGACCCTAATACCATGTGACTAGGAGGGAGTAGGAGCAAGACAAAAGAGAGATAACAAGGAACAAGGAGACACATCTTCTGCAGAAAGGAAGGGAATCAAGAAATGAGGGGAGGGAACAGATAAAAAAAGAATTAAGATCTGGTAGGTCTATGGACCAACTCCACTTGATGAATGTAACCATCACCTACTGCCAACATATTCGAAAAAATAAAAATCAAAGCCAGGCGTGGTGACGCATGCCTCTAATTCCAGCACTCGAGAGGCTGAGTCAGGAGGATCGTTGCAAGTTCCAGATGAATCTAGGCTACAAAGCAAGCTCAAGGCCGGCCCGAACTGCATTGTGAGACCCTGTCTCAAAAAAGATTTTTAAAAAATTAAAAAATTAAAATTAAAAAAAAGAAAAGTGATTTCATTTTTTGCAGCAACATTAAAAACATTTATTTTGGTGAAACGTGGAGATTAACAAGATGAGGTACCCATTTCTCAAGATGAAAGAGGAGGAGCTGGGGGCTCAGTGGTAGAGCGCTCACCTAGAATGCTTGATTCCAGCACTGAGCGTGGGGTCAGAAGGAAGGGACACAGGGGACGCACTTGACCACAGGGGAGAGACCATGTGAGGACACAGTGAGAAGGCGGCCATCTGCAAAGCACAGAGACAGGCCTCAGGAGAAACCCACCCCGCCCATGTGCTGATCTTAGGCTTTGTCTGTAACATTGTAAGAAAACAAACTCCTTTTGTTATGGGTCTAGAAGTGGACAGTTCACCATGGCACCTATTTCATTCTATACGGGAAACAACAATTAGCTCCCTCTGACCATAAATAAGCCCTAATCTCTTAATGCAGGTTGAACATCCCCAACTCAAATCTGAAATCCAAGGTGTTTTAAAACCTGAAACTTTTTGAGCAGTGTCACGAGCCTACAGCATAGAAAATTCCATCTCTGACCTCATGCATCAGATCGCAAGAAACACAGGTGCACTAAAATACTGCATAAAATTGCCTTCAGGCTATGAGTATAAGAGCACAGGAAGCATAAAGGAATTCTGGGTTTAGTCTTGGGTCCCATTCCCCAAATATCTCGTTATGCATATGCAAATAATCCAAAGTAAAACAAAAATCTGAAATACTGCTGGTTGCAAGCATTTTGGATAAGGAATACTTGAAATACTCAACCAGTACTTAGGACTCTCAGGGCTTCCTCTCGCTCACTTAGTCCACTCGTCAGGATTTCTCACTCAGCCGGCCTCATTGCTTCTCCCTGGTTGTATTTCCTTTCCATCTCTAGGGCTTTTTAGGGTATTACTGGGTCTTCAAAGCCCAGATCAAACACCGCCACTGATACCTGGTTTGGGGTGCTGGAGTCTCCTTCTGAAGGTGGTTTCTAGGGTCTCTCTGTCCTGAGCAAAGAATTGGTCAAGAAAAGCACAAGTGGTAGCAAGGTTTTATGAAAGGTAGGAAAAGAAACAGACTATTCAGAGCAATTCTGGGCCAAATAAAAGCAAGGAAAGAAAATTACACCCCCCAGGGTGAAGGTGGGCCAGCACGCATGAGCAGCCTCAGTGGCAAAAGCTCAATGTGGACAGTCATTTATGTAACACCCTCTCCTCCTCAGGTCGTGACCATCCTATGAAACCTGCTCCAATTCCTGTGAGACGTCCACATGCAGGGCTTTGGGAGCTATTCTGGCATGTGTCCCGGAATTTTGTAATTAACAGGTCCCACCTACTTCCCAGTCAGCTGTGACACACCCTAACCTCCCGTCTCCCTGTCATGCCACCCTGTCTATGTATTCTGCTTCTGGTAATCTCTTTCTTGAGGTCAGAAGAGCACTCAGTCTCAGCAGGAGGTTTATCTGGGTTTCCAGTTCTACCTCCACGCCTGATGAGCTGTGTGACATTGTGTAAGTTACTTAACCTCTTGCCCCCTTATTCTGTCCCCTTTGCAAGGGTAACAACTGCATCACTGCACTGAGAGGGAAGGGCTTAGGGCACTGCCTATAACAGCACGTCAGCTCCCTGGCTAGATGGCCTTGTGTGAGTCCAACATATACAGTCTATTTTCTTACTATTCAAACTGGATGTTCTTATAATCGTCAAGAATTCTTATTGCCACATAATTCATTGTATTCTTAAAATTTTCATAGTATCTTTTCTTAACAAATCTAAGAGCCCTTGAATCTTTTTATAAGAGATGACTTTAAAAATTCTGATTATAGAAGTAACACATGCTCACCACAAAAATAAAAAAAAACCAGCAAAAAGCAATGAGGAAAAAACAATTTATAATCCCGTCACTTGGGATATTGATTGATATTTTGGTGTTTTTCCTTCTTTTTTTTTTCTTGTAAAAGCATGCATGATTTTGAAACAGAAATGATCATAGTAAAATTACTGTTTTCGTGTAGCACTTTTTCATAGGGAGGATATCTGTCTGCACCTATAAAGAGAGTCTACATAAAAGGTTCCCACTGGTGGCTAGCTAGTTTATGTAATGTTAAAAATATTCAGGCAACTTTTTAAAAAAATCAGAATATTTTACAGAACAATGACACCCCACTTTGGAAAATTCTGACTCTCTAGTCCTCCACAGTGTGTTCCAGCTCCCAGCCAGAAGTGAGTGTTTCTGCTTTACATTCATGGCCCACACAGATCCCTGATCTATTTTACCCTTCACGAAGCCCACAGAGTATTTTCTTGCTATTATGGCTCTTTGTGAACACATCTCTTCTCCTTTCCTGGAGTGAGCAATTTTGAGGCAAGGGTTATTCTGCTTTATCTTTTAACCCTCTGGCCCATAATGCTATAGACTGTTTATATCCCCCAAATTCATGCATTGAAATCCTAATCCCCAGGGTGCTGGGAGCTGGGATTTTTGGGGGGTGATCAGTTCATAAATTCCCGCTTGAGTGGGGCTAGTGCCCTTATTAAAGAGATCTGAGAGGGACCCCTCACTGCTTTCACCTGAGGACATAGCCAGAAGACATCCTCTGTCAGCCAGGATGCTGGTCCTCACTGGACATGGAATCTGCTGACATTGTCACCGGCTGCCCAACCTCCAGAACTGGGAGCAGTAAACTTGCAGTATATAAACTACTCTTTTCATGGTGTTTTCTCACAGCTGCCTGATTTAGTTTTTGGTCATGTGACAAAATACTTGAGAAAACCAGTTTAAAGGAGGCAAAGCTGACCTTTAATCCATGATAGCTTGGCCGCATTGTTTTGGGACTGTGTGGAGACAACACATGATGGGCATGTGTGGCAGGGCAAGGCCTCATGGGACCCAGAAGCGAAGAGAAGGAGGACAGGCCTAGGCTCCTAATAGCCCCGTCAAGGGTGCAGCCCATGGGCCCTGACTTTCTTTTCCATCTCCCGAAGGTTCCACTACTTCCCAACAGCAGCACAGGCTGGGGACCAAGTTTGTAACCCTTGAACCTTTACGGGACACTCCAGATCTTAACTATGATGCTGTGCACATGGACAGACTCAGCCAGCCCTTAGCACCTCCCTCGAAGACCTCAGAATATGCAGCATAGACACCGGAAGACATGGGCTCCTGGGAGAGACTTGCCTCCTTCTCATTACTGCAGATGCGCATGGAGGAGTCTGAACCAGCAGAGCACTGGGCAGGAGCTCTGACACCCACATGCACAGTGATGACCTCAACCATACCGGTGACTTCGGGGAACTAACATCTTCCTTCCAGGAGGAGCAAGGAAAGCTTCCAAAACTTCCAAAGCCACACACTGGAATCGCCTCACTTCCCACCTCCATACAGCCAGCTCTTCAGCAGAAGGTGACAGCTCTGGATTAACACCACTGATCCTCTCAAGACACCCAACATTAGACAAGAGTAAGAGCAAAGGGAGGAAGAGGGTTGTCATGAACTAGGGGTCACACTTGCTTTTGTTTCTTGCCGCGGGTCATCTGAGCACAAAAGTCCTTCTAGGCGCTAATGCTGCGCTCTGCACATGTCTCTGGTGGGTCGTGGCCTCAGATGAGAAGCCGGATCTCTCGGGGCAGCTGTCAGGCTCCAAGCTGCCCCGCCCTGTGGCCGGCACGTGAGGCCCAGCCACAAGATGGGCGGCCGGTCCTTTAAGGCTGCACAAGCCTTGGCTTCCAAAACCCGAGCCTCCAAAATTTGGGCTTATGTAACTTATTTGTTTGTTTTGAAGCCAGCCCTCTCCAAGCAGAGAGCATTTAAGACTCCCTTTTAGAGAAAATTTGGAAACCAACATTATCATTAAGTAAATCAGCAAGCAATGGTCCTGTAAAAATACCGAGCCACACAGTTCTAAGGACCCGTACCAACCTATTCCTGGTGGAATCATGTTGCCTGGTGGTTTCTCTGAAAATTATTCCTGGGATTTTGCTTCTCTGTCTCAAACCAGAGCTAGAGTCTAACAGCCTAAGCCTGTTGCTTCTGAGAGTTTCCTCTGGGTAAGAGCCCTGCCTTGAGACCAGGGACCATGGAGTCCTTGTCTATAAAGAATCCCAGTGGCTCTTTTACTAGCCAGTCACTGAGTTTGTGGAAGAGACCATGCATTTTGTAGAACATGGTCAAATGGAAAACATGAAATGACATTCATCTCCACACAGACCAGATGCCGTTTTCTGTTAGATCCTAGACATGTGGGAACAGGTGTCAAGGGCCTGATAAAAATGCTGTTCCCTGTTATTTCTGTTAGGGAAAACCCTGGAAACCATGTAAACATTCAGTGAGAGAACAGTTAAAGAAACTAGGGCCATTTTCAATGCATCCAATTAAAGATCCATTGAAGTCATAAAGAGTCTTTGAAGAGTCTTTCATGACTGGAGGGAAGTGTTTATGATTTGTTAGGTTTTTAAAAAGTGGAAATGCAAAGTCATATATGATGTATGAGACCCATTATGTTTATTGTATGTACTTAGGAAATACACCATCCTTTCAAGAGGGGTTATATCTGCACAAAGGGATTTTGAGAACTTTTTATTGGTTTCTTTATACCTTTTAGCATTTTCAAACTCTTCTGCAGTGGACATTTATTACTTTGATTGTCAGAAAATAAAATAATTACACGGAAGCTGCCTTTCCTGTTGGCAGAATTGCATTCATATTTTATTTAGATACCGTTTTTCTCTGATCCTTACCCTCCACACCCACCCCTGCCTCCATAGCTCCTCCAGTTGGGTCTGACAAAGAGGCTGGGACCTAAAGTGAGGGTAGGAGGATGTTTCCAGATGCATGGAGCCACAGCAGCACCCTGGGCATCCCGAGGCTGTGCTATGCACTGCTGACATACCCCATGCACAAACTCCACAAGCCTGAGATGGAAGCTTTCCATCTGCTGATTCATTGTCTTCTATCAAGAAAGTTCCAGGGGGACGCCCTTTCCCTCCCCCTCTTACTGCAGCTTCCAGTCCCCTGAAACAACCTTGACCAATGTGCAGAAAGACATCTTTAAGGTCTGGGGAGGCAGGCTGGTTCAAGCCAGGCGAAGGGACCGCTCTTCCTGAGCTCTAAATGCTGTCTAACCACAAGAGACCCAGTTTATTCCCCAACCCAGCCAATTCCTGGTCCTTGTGGGTTTGCTCCATGTGTTAAATGAGTGTAATCTGACTCGCTTTGGAGCCGTGTGCATGACCTCATCAGCCCCTGCCTGTGCACACGGTGTGGCCTCCCTCCAGGAGCTGAAGTGTGGTGTTGAGGGGCTTGAGCAGGGGCTCGGGAAGTGTTTGCAGGAGCCCACATGCTGTTAGCTACATGCCCAGTGATGATTCAATTTGATCACATGCGCCAACTGCTTCATGAGTGATTATCTACATATCTTGGACAAGCAGAGTCCAAGAAATCCCCAGTCCCCTTAGAGAATCGCTTCATTTCCTCCATAGCATCCCTCTAGGCTTTTGGATAAGGGTAAAGATAGATTCAAATTCTCCCCCATCCCCTTTGGTTTTTTGAGAGAGCATCTCTCTGTAGTGCAGAATGGCCGTTAACTCACTATGTAGCCCTGGCTAGACTGGAACTCAAAGTGATCCTGTCTCAGCCTTCTGAGCACTGGGACTTCCAGTGTGTGCCACCACGCCCGGCTAAGCCTTGGATTCCTGTGTGGTGTTGCTAAACCAGCACTGGCCTTCACATTGGCAGGTCAGGTGGAAAATCTCCTGTCTGCTCAGCCTCCCTAAAACTCTATAGCTATAAGCTTTGCCCAAACTCCATTCCCCCACCTTTCAACTGGGACTAATAAAGCCAGCTTTGTGGCTGTTCTGGAGTGTGATTGGTAGAGTTAGAAGATACAAAGGCCAGGTTGGGTTGGAATGCCCCTAGAAACAATGATGTTTAATATAAGTCTATCCCATGTAATACATGGCATATACCTACACTAGAAAATCTTTCTTTGTCTCTCTGCCATTGCAATTGACCTGGACATCCTGCCTATTCTTGAGGCTCAGCTAAAAGAGTTTATATGAAAGCCCTGCCCATAATGCAAGGACTTCACTTTCTGATCTCAGTGTGAGTCCACGAGGTGCCTAACACTATCTCCCTTCCTTACCAGGGGCCATGAGGCCCTGCCCAGGTTAACTGAGTTAAGAGAGGGCATTTCCAGGGGAACAGTAGGAGAGCAGGAGACATAGCACTGTTAGGCTGCTCTTAGCTTAAAAGACATCTTTAAAGACCTTAGCAAATAGTGTCTTTTGTGCCTTGATCACATGGTGTTTACTCTCTGCAAGATTGTTGAAGGAGACACCATAGGACCAGGAGGAATCCAGATGGGGACCTGACCCCAGGGAACCCCATCTAGTCATGACCATCTGGCAGCTTGGAAACTCATTGCTTGTGAACAAGGACTTTCCTGAAAGTAATTTTTACAGAAAAGGGTAAGGGTGACTCAGTGCCCCAGAAACCTTATTTCAAGGTTGGGGGAACCCAGTGTGCATGCCGGTGCAGGCCGTCTTCTGCTTCTTGCTGTTTTCAGCTCCCTTTTTGTCTCCTCCCTGCAGCCTCCTTGCACTCAGATTTGTCTCGTTGACACCCCCGCTCGTGGACAGCTGGCAGGGCCACTCTGGCCTTTGGGTGCATCAAAGCTGTGGGGGTGCCCCTCCCGACCTCAGGGTGTAAGTTTCCTCCTCCAAACTCATGAATTCCAGGCTCAGAGCTCAGTTGTCATGGGCTTCAGGGAATTTTTCCATTGGGATTGAAATTGGGGCCAAGAAAGCACAGATCTGCAGAAGGCCTTCTTTGCTTTGATTCAGGTTTAGAGGATGGTGCGGTTGCTTGAGTCACTGATAAAAGTTGTGACTCTCAATACAGCAAGAACATGTGTGGAGAAAAAGCATCACTTGCCCCATTTCCTATTTGCTGCATGCTTTTCCCCGTATCTCTCACTTGACTAGTACCTATTGCACACTGTTCGTCAAGTGGATTTACTTTCTAAAAGGGTTTATTCACTTTAAGTGACACTGTGTACAGAATCCAGCCTTTTATGTGCTTTAATATAATTTTTTACTTACAAAAAATATGCTATTCAGATTTTAAAATGCTCATTTAAAATAGCTTTCCCAAACAGCGCTATGGCATGACCCTGCCTAAAGCCAGGAATTCCCAATTTATCAGCCAGTTAACAACAACCTGATTTGAATGGGAAGTACACTCCAGGTCTGGTGCTGTGGGCTTTGCACAGATTAGCTTCTTAGTCTTTCTCTTAGGGAACGCATCTCAGTGCACAGATAAGAAGACAGACTCAGAGGGAGGTAAAGGTCAGATCTCTATTAAGTGAAAGTCAGATTCAACCCTGGGAGTCACAGTGTAGAGTTCCTGGAATTCTCTTTCAATTATCTTTTGGAAAAAACACAGGTATGGATGGCTATACCACTTGCTGGGAAAAACCAAGCAACGCTCCTGTTGAAAAACCAGTTCTTTCAGCACTAAACGGCAAGCCTGTTCTTTCCCCAAACTTCCAGTGCCTTGCTATTGGGTTCTCAGCTTGCAGAGGGCTGAATTCCCCTGTCCTTCCCCTGGCGGCCTTGCACAGGCTCTGCCCTGTGGTCTCTGCTCTCAGCTCACAGCAAGCGAGCGAGCCAGCGTGCAAGCCAGCGTCACTCCTCCGCAGAGCTCAGACCGCTCACAGGCAAGCAAGCACCTTGCTGTGTGTAATGTATCCTTACCTCCTCAACACCTAGCACAGTGCCCAGCCCCTGGTGACCCGGAGCACACACATGCTGGGTTAAATGATGAGTCATTTGTCTGGAATTCCTTTCCCCACAGAAATGTGTTACAAACGGGAGTGGAAGCACATTACGTTTCCAACCAACCCGCAGACTTTTACTGGACCCTCCCACAGACAACCCAGGGTACTCAGGAGTTCTCTGGAACTGTGAGGACAGGAGGTAGATGGGAAAAGATAGATTTTTCCCCCGACACCCGCAGCCTTTCTGGTTGTAGGGTTAGATCCTGGTGGGATTTTACCTAAGTCATGATCCATCGTTGAATCCCTTTTCCTTATACATCTCCCACCTGTGTACACTGTTGGAATAGAGATATTCAATTCCATTTCTTCTTTTTTTTGTTTTCTGAGACAGAGTCTCATATGTAGTCCACACTAGCCTTGAACTCACTATGTCGCCCAGGCTGGCTTCAAACTTACAGTGATCCTCCTGCCTCAGCCTCCTGATGAATGCTGGGATTACCACTGCACATCACCACACCTGGTTTCCACTTATAAGGGAAATGACATTCTGAAATAGATTGCTGATGGTGGACTGAAATTATTTATTAATGCGTTCCTTCTACCATAACGCTTTGAGGCAAGAGTGCTCCCATGCGAACTTTTGGGTGGTGTGGATGGGGGAGGACAGTTGCTGCTGGGAAATATTTAGGGGCCAGGAAAGCAAGGGTTGTGGCCAGATCACCAGGGGTTAAAAGTGGTCCTGGGAGTCCATTCCTATCTGATAGTCCCGTTTCCACGGCTTCTTCCCTCCCTGCGCCTCTGAGTGTGTGGAATCTGCCAGTAGTCCGTCCAAGTGTTTTTTTCTGTCCTTTTTCTTTCCTTTTTTTAAAAATTTTTTTCACGCGGCCCCTGGCAGCTGCAGGGTGGTGGCCGGTGGCAGCTGTTTCCATGTATGGGGCCTCTGTGGTCCTCCTTTGTGTGCCAGAGGCTCTCTGTATGTATCAGAGCTGCCACCTGGCAAGGCGTTTATTTCCATGGATATCGTGGAAATGCTTCCCGCGTGATACCAGGGCCGCAAAGGGCCGGGCGCTCGCTGCTCTCCAGCCCCTCACCGCCCACCTGGGGTGTCGCGCTGATACCCTCGGGGACACGTTCATCCTCCGGGCCCGGGTAGCTTCGGGCTTGCTTTCCGGCCCTTCTCACTCACTGGACACGGAGATCTCAAAGCCAGCGGGGAGCGCTCCGGGGCAGACGGAACGGTGCCCCCGGGAGACCGGCACGTGCCCGTGGCAGAGGCAGGTGGCAGGTGGCCCTCAGCTGCCTCTTCTGTCAAGTGTGGGGTGAGGATACACTACTTCGTTTCCTCCTAAACTTCAGAACTCTGGCTCTCTGATAAATTGTGGGGAGAGATGGCTGTGCCTACTCACACTTATTTGGACTTTTAAACAATGCTCAAAGTGAACCAAGGGCCTTCAACATGCTAGGCAAATGCTCTCGCTCTGAGCTACATCACCAACTCCTCAATAATAATAATAATAATAATAATAATATTTTATTTTGAGACAGGGTCTTACTAAATTGCCCAGGCTGGTCTTAAGCTATCCATCCTCTTGCCTCAGCCTCCCAAGTAGCTGGGATTATAGGCATAAACCTTTCAGCAAGACTGGCTGATACTCTATTTTGTTTTTTGACATTTGTATTTAAGAGCTAATTCAGGATCTCAAAATAAAAACTGGGAGGGAATGATGCTCACTTTTGCACATGAAGAAATTCTGGCTGAATGAGCACTGATAACTTCACAACTACCAATCAAGAGAGTCATGACCCCAATACAGGTCTTTTGAACAGAAGTCTGATGCCAGGCTGTGAAATTGCAATTCATACACCTCCCACTGTGCACATGCGCGCGTGTGCGCACGCGCGCACACACACACACACACACACACACACACAGCCACACACACAACCACAAAGCTGCCCTGAGTTCCTGCAGTACCTGGTGCACCTTGTTAGGTGTCTCACAGATGTCATTCCCCATCTTTGAAGCAACTGTGCACAGGAAGTGTTGTCACTAAGTTTCAAAGAAATCAAACATGAAGGATTTGCCAGACAGCTCAAGTGTGCTAAGGGTAAAAGCCCAAACCAAACCCATGCTTCTAACAGTGCTGCTGCCTCAGGCTTTCACATGCACAACCTGAAAGTGAGAGTCAACATGGTTTCATCTTCAGGAGCTTTTAGGATCTCATGAATTATTCTTCCATGAAACTGCAGTTAATAAAAATTGCTGGTTGATTGAGTCCTGTTATGGCTTGCATCTGGATGTCCCACCAAAGCTTCATGAGGTCATAGGTTGGGCTTTTTTTAGAGGTGGCTGGATCTAGAGCATGTGACAGTGGGATTGATTTCTGGTGCAGTGCTGATACAAGGGCACTAGGATTAAGGGTGTGAACGTCACCTGCTCTGAGAAACCTGGATAAGATATGAGGGATAGAAAGGGCTGTCCCCTCACTTGCTTTGCTACTTTCTGCCCACCATGAACTGTTTCTCTTCTGCAATGCCTGTTTGCCATGCTGCCCTGACTTAGCTAACTGTGGACTGAGACCTTTACAAAGTGTGAGCTAAATAAACCTTCCCTCCCTTTAACTTTGGGTGTCTGGTGTGTCATCTCAGCAATGAGAAAAGTACCTAAGACAAGTCCCATTCAACTAACTCACACCTCACAAAACTGCCCTTAAATTTTCTGGTTATGCACCATTCTTTTCTTAGACTTCTTTTTGAGATTTTAGTTTCTATTATTTTCAATATAGTTTTTGTTCATTTGTTTTTCCTGCACTCCTTTAAAAATATCTCCACTTCAATTTTAGAAGCTGGGCACTTACAATTCAGTGTTGTTAGTTTGAACTTGAGTAATGCCCAATAGAACAGCTGGATCTTAATTGACCTCCCCTTCTCATATCCACACTGCATGTCCCAGGATCAGTTTGCATTTACTCATAATCCATCCTCCTGATCACGTTACCTAGCTAACTCTTATTTTGGGTCTATATTATTTTTTTCCTTTTTTTTTTAATTGAGTCGAAACTTCGCTATATATTCCAGGCTGGCCTTGAACTCTCTATGTTATCCAAGCTGGTCTTAAACTCAAGGTGATCCTCTTGCCTCAGCTTCTGGAATGCTGCTGTACCATACATCACCACTTCCAGTTTTCCTTTCCTATTCTTTTTCTTTTTTTTCCCCCTTTGGTGCTGGGGATCATCATGACCATGCGCTTGCAAAGCAGGTGCTTATGTCGCTGAGCTAAGCCCCCAGATCTCTTTTCTATTCTTAAGTTCACTAACTCTATTCCCTAGCCCTTGCTCTTGGGGTTAGACTTAAGAACCTGGAAACCACTTGTACTGTAGGTACTCAGTAACTGTAGAGTGACTGTATGCATGAATGGATAAGTGCACAAACCAATGTTACCAGTCACCCGATTAGCACACAATTCTGAGAATATCAGATATGTTGGGGGCTCCCCTGCATCCCCCACAGAACCCAGACCATGTTTTGCAAAAGTCTTTCAAGTAGACATCCAATTCCATCAGTATCAACTAACAGTGAATGCATTTCTAATTAAAAAGAAGCATCTAAATCTTTAAGTACCCTGAGCAACCATAGATGTGTTTGATTCCAGAAAACTCCCTGTGTTTCTCTGCAAGGCTAAGGAAAGTTGGAAGGGCGTGGGGTGAGCACAAAGGGAAAATGGAAGCAGAGGTGTAGAGCCAGAGGAGCCTCCTGCCGTGGCTCCCAGCTCATGTCTTGGAGCCTGGCTGAGGTCTCCCACTGAGTCACCCTCTGCCACATCAGAGAGCAGGCGACATGACCAGGACACTCCCCAGAGCAAAGGACACGCTTACTCATCACGCATTGAGGTGGCAGTGGCCAAAAAAGGATGAACTTACTCACAGATCATGAACTACAGCATAGGAAATACTTTGCTGGGGCTCTGTGATACAGATAACGTGCTAGAACCACTCACCTCGGCACCGCAGGATAGAACAGCCCCATCATCTCACACAGGCGAGGGGTCCTGAGGACTTGGTCCCAAGCTGTAGAAGGAGGCTGCTTCTTTCACCCTGGCTGCTGCCCGCCTTGCCTGGCAGCAAAGGAAGTGGAAGTGTCAGAGTAAAGAGGAAGAAATTTGTCCTTTTCTCAAAGGGCAAAAATGCAGACAAGCCCTTTTTCTCCCTAGTGGGTTGGAGGGTTCGGAAGTGCTTTGATTATAGCAAGTATCTGGAAGGAGAGCAAAACTGAACTCTCCTTTCTTCTTGTTTTTCCCCAGCCTATTATAAAAATTGAGGCCACATTTTCAACATGAAAGTAGCCTGGAGAACAAATTACCGTGGGGGAAAGGAAGATAAAGGATGCTACGGTTCCTTTAGGTTCATCTGGTTTTCCTTCTTTTGAAAATGTTGTGGATTCGGGTTTCACTGCACCATTTTATAACATACACTGGTCATATCCACCCCTGTTACTGTCCCTTTCCTTTCCTCCACTTCCCCAGTCCTCTTCTTATTTCTCTTCTACTTCCATGTCATCTTTTTCTTCAAGAGTATACATATTAGGGAAAACATGAGATTCTTGTCTTTCTGAGTCTGCCTTATTTTGTTTCCCACGATGATTTCTAGTTTTAACTGTTTTCCTGCAAGGACATGATTTAAGTCTTCTCTATGGCAGAATAATACTCCAGCGTGTGCATATTTACCACATTTCCTTTATCCGTTCATCTCTTGACAGGCACCCAGGCTGAATTAGTGTGTTGGCTGTTGTGAGTTATTCCATTATAAACATGGGTGCATGGGTATCCCTGTGAGTACACTGACTTTAAATCTTTTGAGTGTAGGCCAGGGAGTAGTGTAGCTGGATTGTATGGTAGCTCTAATTTTAATTTTGTCAGGAGCCTCCACACTGACTTCCATAGTGGCTACCAACTTACATTCCTGCCAGCAGCTTAGAAAGGTTCCTTTCCTTACTTTCCAAACCAGAATTTGTTCTTTGCATTTTGATGATAGCCATTCTGAGTGGGGGGGATGGAAATTTAATGTAGTTCTGATTTGCATTTCTTGATGGCTAATGATGTTGGACATTCTTTTTTTCAACTGCTTATTGGTCATTTATGCTGCTTCTTTTAAGAAGTCTTTTCCGTTTGTTTATGTATTTACTGGGTTGCTTCTTTTGATATTAAGTTTTTTGAGTTCTTTATATATTTTGGATATTAATTCTCCTTTGCAAGAGTAGCTGGCAAAGATTTTCTGTCCTCCTGTAAGCTCTCTCTTCTCTCTGTTTATTCTTTCCTTTGCTGTGCAAAAACTTTCTAATCTGATGTTAATTCCCTGCAGTTCCATGCATCTATTCTTGACATTATATCTCGAACTGTTAGAATCCTTTTCAAGACATCATTCCCTGGGCCTGTATCTTGAAATGTTTCCCTAATATTTTCTTCTAGCAGTTTCTGAATTTTCTATTTGGATTTTCGATGTTTTGAGTTGTTTTGGTACAGGGTGAGAATAGGGATCTAGTTTTAATGTTCTTCAGGTGACTGTCCATTTTTCCAGCGCCATTTACTAAAGTAGTTGTCTTTTCGGCAACTCTGAAGGAAACGGACAGCTGTGGCTTTGCAGGTGTATTTCTAAGCTCTCTATTCTGTTTCACTGGTCTATGTATATATTCTAGGCCATACCGTGCATAAGGTATGTTGTTATTATGGCTCTGTAGTGTGTTTTGAAATAATATGTGATGATATCTCTAGCAGTACTCTTTTTCTCATGACTGTCTTGGTGATTTGAGGTCTTTTGTGCTTTCATCTGAATTTTTTAAACATTATTTTATTGGAACTCAATTTTTTGAGATGAGATCTTGTGATGTATTCCAGTCTTGCCTTGAACTCACCACATAGCAGAGACTGGCCTGGAACTTGCTGTGATACTCTTGCCTCAGCCTCCAGAGTGCTGTGCCACCATGCCCAGCTTCCATATTAATTATAGGAAATTTTTTTCTAGTTATGTGAAGAATGTCTTTCATTCCTGTCTTGTTTAGAGGATGTCTTGATATTCCTGACATTATTTACTTCTGTTGAATTGAAACCATAGGCTGAATATTTGACAGCCATCATCCTAGGTCAACCTATGATCATTTGGGCCAGCTTCCTGGTCTCGGAGCTCTGATTGATGAGGTACAGTGACACAAAGTACCAGATGGCAGGTGTCTCTAGTTCATAATATCATACCTGCCGTGGTGTCATGTCCTCCAGTGGAATCTCTTGAACAGAAGTTCAACTCCAATGCCCTGTGGCTGAGGCCTCTTAGCATCCTATCTCTCTTCATCTAGATGTCTTCAGCCTGATCAGATATGGCATCTGGTGTAGGGGTGGGGTCTTTGCAGTTGACAGCTGTGAACTGGAACACAGCCCCTACCCACTGGCTGGGCATCCTCTGGTGGCTCCTGATCCCTGTGCTGTGTGACAGAGGCAGTGCTTTGGAGCCAAGCTGCCCAACAGGTCCTGGTCTTTCCACGTAATAGCTGTGCGACTTGGGCAAGTTACTTAACCTCCCTGTGTCTCCACTTGTCCATCTGTAAAGTGAGGAGGATACTGGCACCTCTTTCCTAAGATTAAGGAAAAGATTAAACAAAATAATGCAGGATCACGGTATACGGTGAATGCATAAATTAAAAACATTTGTCACAGTAAAGCGCACTGCTATAAATTCCCCTTGTCTGTACTCCCCTTCACTTTGAACACATTTATCCCATCATTCTTGCCATTTCTGAAGCAGCTCTGTTTCATGAGTATCTTTATGAGGTGTGACAAAAAATATAGTAAATGCTGCTGCCAAGTGCCATCCAATGGAAATGCAGGCTCGTAAAACCATCCTGGTGTGTCCCCATCCATCTTATTCACTTGGTGACTTCTGGCTTTGTGACTTCTGGCTTTTCCTCAAAGTCAAAGTGACCATAAAAGGTAAATAGTTTGAATCCTTCAGGACACTGAAGCAGCCATGACAGCATAGCTAACGACACACAGGAAAGAGGACCTTCAGAACTGCTTCAGAAAATGGCAAGAACAATGAGGTGAGTGTATCTGAAGCAAGGGGGAGGATGTTAAAGGGATTAATGGCAATGTGTCTTTTGCTCTAATACATTTTAAAAGATTTTAAGCATTCAACATAGCTTTCAGTCGCACCTCATATAATATGATTCCATCTTCCTCACCTGTACAATATCCATGTAGCAGGATTGTAAAAATTGAATAGCATCCAACATATGGCCAGCTGAAAGAAAGAATGAGTGAACTAGCAGTGTGACTTGGCATAAACTCTCTGGCTCTGTCTAGCTCCTAATAAGCAACATGCAGATCATGGACTCACTGGTCTTGCTGTAGGATGACTAGTTTGTCCTGAGTTTTCTGATAGATTGCTGATTTTAGTGCAGGAAGTCCCACATCTGGGAAACCCAGTTATAGGCAAATTAGAGGGTTGGCTACCCAGTGACTATCTCTATTTCCAGGGCATAATAATAATCAATCTTTGGGCACTGCAATTTCTTGTTCTGTATGCCATTTCTTATGTATTTCTACTCTCTTTGTCTGTTTATAACAGAATACCTGAGACTGGGTAATTCCAAAAGACAAGAGGTTTGTTTTGGTTCATGGCCCTGGAGGCCAGGAAGTCAAAGAGCCTTGTTCTTGAGCCTCTACTTCTGGTGAGGGCTTCATACTGCTTCAACTCATGGTGCAAAGCAGCAGGACAAGTGAGTGCACACAAAAGAGGCAAAGAATGAGGGAGGTCTCATTTTATAACAAGTGAGTAATTAGCCACTCTGCTCAGCTCTTGAAACTAATCCATTCCCCAGAAAAAGGCATTAACACCTCCTAAGGACCCAAACACCTCTTAAAGACCTACCTCCCACCACCCCCACAATGGAGATCAAATTTCAACACCTGTTTCAGAGGGGATGGAACATATTCAGACCACAGCTTTGCTTACCAGGCACTGAATTACCAGTGGGAAGCAGCGTGCACTGGGATGTGGCTGTTCATTGTTTAGGTACTGAAGTACTTCAGTGAGTGTTGAGATGTTGCCCATGTGCTCTTCTTCCCTGCCCCAGGACTCCTGTGCTGAACTGCTCCATAACCAGGGTGTTGGTTTCTTTTCTTTCATTGCTGTGACAAGATACCCAACACCCAAAGTTAAGGATGGAAAAGTTTATTTAGCTTACAGTTTGTGGAGATTTCAGTCCATGCTCATCTGGTTGCAAGGCAGGGAGGGTGGTGTGGCAGAGGAACAAGAGTTCATGGCAGCAAAAGACAGCAAGAATAAAACAGGAGGCGCACACAGAAGACTCTTTCTGTCCCTTATATTGTATGTAGGACATCTACCCTAGGGAGGTTGTGGTATTCACACCCATAACCCCAGCACTGGACTAAGAAACAGTCACAAACTCTAGAAGTCTGCCCCCATGACTTGCATGAGGCTTTGGAGGGGAAATCTGGACACAAACCATAACACCCAGCTACTAAAGGTTGACATTCAAGCACCCTGGCTCTGGGCCTCCTGCTTTGGTGGCTCAGTGCCCTTGCTTTTGTGTCTTGTATATCACAGAATATCTCACCTGGTAGGGTCTGCTTCTGAGGACAGGCAGCACTGGAAATAGTTCCATCTGCTTTCCCAGGGACGCTGGCCCTAGTGGCAACAGCCGGGATGCGGGCCAGGATGTTGGTGCAGTGCTGGGGTCAATAGTGGCAGACACAGTGGTATGTATGCCAGGTCAGTTCCCATGGTGTGATTCTGGGCAAAGCCTCAAACCTCATAATGCCCTCATCTTTCAATGGATGCAACTTTTTAATAAGTCTTTCTCCTGGAACTGACTCAGTGCCAGTTAGCTTTTGCATGTAATCACGCTTCATTTAGTGGCATACAGCAATCACTACTCATCTAGCTGTGAGTCATCAATCTGGGCTTGGCTCACCTGGGCTTATCAAGTATCTGCAGGCAACTGCCAGGTTGGCAGGGACGGGCTGGGATGGCTCATTTCTGTCCCAGGTGCTCTATCATCCTCCAGCACACAGACCCAAGCTTGGTCACAGGGTAATCACAATGCAATGGTAGTGTTCTAAGGGAACAGCAAAGAATTGTACAAGGCCTGTTGAAAGCTAGGCTCAGACCTGGTGCAATATTCCTTCTGCCCATTCTAGAGGTCAAAGTAACTCATGAATGCAGCCCAGATTCAACCGCTAGAGAAATAAACTCTGACTCTTGGTCATCATGAATAATCACAGGGAAGGCAGTAAGTGGAAATATTTCTGCCAGTTCCACAGTCACCTGAATCTTGCACTGGTCGTCCGTTCAGTCAGAGGAAGATCAGGGCAGGAGGAATGAAATGGCAGGAGGCTCCTGTCCCTGAGACTGAAGGACACTGTGGAGGACTGGGCTGGGTCTGTGTGATCAGCAGGAGAGGAAAGACATGGTGGGTGGAAGATGTGTGTGAAGAGGGTGTGAAATTCCGACAGTCTCCATTCAGCTGTCCTTGAAGTCAGAAGTGTGGCGCATGATTCACTCTTGTGTTTTCCTCTAGTCCGGAAACCAGCCTTGTTCCAGATGCAGCTTCTTCACTAACCTCCTTCCTAGAAAGAAGAGCAGACCGTCTTTCCCGCTCCACTATGGACATGTGCAAGACATACATTTGTGATCCACTAAGGCCCTAGAATTTTGGGATTGTTTGTTAACTTCATGATTAACTATTATATCCTTATTGATGCAGTATTTAATGAGACACGGTTCTGGGACAGAAGAGTTTTGTGAACAAACACATTTGGGGACTATAAGGAGCTGCTAATTGTCCTTTGGTGTTTGTTTTCTATTTGCATATTTTGGTGTTTCTATTTGTGTATTCAGCTGGAAATGTGAACACCTGAGTGGCGACTGCCATTGCTAGCTTTCTTTGTAACTGGTTGTATTCATGTGTTGATCAGCTTCCTGTTACTATAACAAAAAAACTGAGAGCATCAATTTATAAAGAAAAAGGGTTTATTTTGGGTCACAATTAGGGGGAGTTTTAGTCCATGGTCAGAACACACTGAGTGCCAAAGCAAAACCATTTACCTCATAGCTGGGAAATGAGAAAGAAAGGATTGACCGGGTTCCCATGATCCCCTTGAACACCTGCCTCCAGTCACCCGAGACCTTCTTTCTCCCTGTGTTTCCACAGCTCAAAAGCGTCTCTGGGGAACAGGCTTTTATCATATAGGCTTTGGGGTGACATTCAGAGTCAAACAGTCCTACAATTGAGTTCAAATACTTGGGATGAAGCACGAGAGATATGAGTGGCTTCTGTGTGATCGCCTTCAAGGAAAACTTCTTGCCCTCCACTCCCTACGTCTGCTTTGCCTGCCTGGGAAATGGTAACTACTGGTGGCATCTCAGAAGCCATGTGTGCGGGAGGGAGCAGCTGCTTGCCAGCCTCAGATCACTGATGTGTGAGGAGAAGTTCATGTCTGTCCCATTTTAGCCTCTGTATCCTAGGGTCCCCTTGTTACAGGAGTGATGCCCTCACCGTAACGAATATCACACTCTGTCTTCCTCTTGGGCATTCACAGGACACAGTAAGCACCCCAGAGTTTCTGAGGTGTCCTGCAGGAAGGCAAACAGTTCAGGTCTTATTTACTGAGGGAATCTGTCTTTGAGTGTGTGTGTGTGTGTGTATGCGTCTGTAACATTTACTGATGCATATACTTTGGAAAAGGTTCTTCACAGAGATATTCTTAGCATAAAGTGACTTAGGGAAGGGCTAGGGTTCAGCATGAGGGAAGCCTGTGAGATTACGTCTAACAGTTGCTGATAAGGGGCATGACAGCATTGCCCCAGCCCCTATCCAATTTCCACTGCCTTCTTGGAAAAGCAGCCAAGTAGTAGAAAAGGCAGTAGGTGGGACAACAGCTGGCCTGAACGCAAATTGAGACTCAATTTGTTAAATGAGAACACTTCACAAGGGTGTTGGATCTCATATATAAATATCTGCACTTAAATGCCTCCTTCTCTCTCCTGTTCCTTTCTGCCTTCTCCATGCAGTTTATTCAAGGCCTTAGAATTTTTCTGACAAAATTCATCCTGTCTCTCCTTTGAACCCACTCAGTCTAAGCAAAGCCAAACACCAGACCGTGCTTTCCATTGTATTATATAAATTCTAAAGAGGACTAGGTTAAGAAAGATACAGAGAAAGATTAAGAAATATTTCTTAGAAGTTACCAGGAAAAATCATTAGATCCCCTTTGGGCTGTGCGATACCCAAGAAGAGAAGTAACTTTCAGTTCCTCATCTTTCACGGACCTGAATGGCTTCAGGCAAGCAGTGAAGAATCAAATCTGCTTGTGGGTTTTCCTGTTAGAGCCCAGGGTGACACATAGCTTTAGAATTCAATTTAACTAGAAATAACGAAAAGACTACTGTGTTGGCAAAATTCTCTTTAACTAAAAATCAAGTTTCCAAATGAAGGGAACAAGGAGGAGACTGAAAAAAAGTGATACTTCCCTGGGAGACTCCCTGAGGGGACTCTGCCCTTTCTTCACTCTTTCCTCCCCTGGGAAGATCAGCACGGCTCTGTGTGCACAAGGAGAGCTCAGTCATACTTCCTATCTGCTCTTTTCTCATCTGGAGGGCAAAGTTCTCCTGTGGGACTTATTAATCAAGAATTTGAAGGGGGTGCAAGTAACTAATTCAAGGATAAATGGATTTCACCTGAAAGATACCATGAAGGGTCATCAGATCTGAGGAAATGTAGGATAATCTTGAGCAGAGCAGGCCCAGCGCAACCTCAGAGTTCAGCAGCTGTCGTCCACAACAGGTCCTTCTAGAACACTGCCATGATGGGGGAGGAAACATTATTGGTCCAGTCTGGAAGAATCACTCTTGATTGAGCAATTATGCTCAAGGGAGGAGGGATGTAGATGCCCACACCTTGACTTGGAATATAGTGCCTAGAGAATGGGAATTTACTGTGATTTCAGCAACTCCCTGTGGAATCACCTCTTGTGGACCTTATGCATCAGTTATCTTCTGCACATAAAAAACCATTTAAACTGGTTTGAAATAACAACCATTCTATTTGCTTGTGATTCTGTGAGTCAGCAATTTGTGTTGGGATCAGCTGAGTGGTACATCTGCTGGCTTCACTTAGGATCCTTCTTAGGACTGTAGCTATCAGGCAGTTCATTGGAGGCCCATGGTCCAAAATGATTTCACTTACATATCCAAAGCTGGGTGTTTGTTACTAGGTGGGAAAGCTCACTGTTACGTCATGTGACTTCTCACCTTCAAATGAACTTCTTTACTTAGTGTCTCAGGGAAGCAAGAGAGGGTGGCCCAGCATCTCCTGCTTATATGAGATTGTTACTTTCCATTTAAAAGCAAATCCACAACAAAGCCTAGCTTCAAGCAGCAAAAAACAGACTCTCTCATGGTGAAAGGGAGGAGTAAAATCAATTTGCAATGAGGAATACAGAGATTGCAGAAATTCATCAGCATTTTCAGCCCTCTAATTCACCTTCTGTAGGTTCATATTTTCACATATTTCTTAAAGCATAATTAAATTTTAAAAGTTTTCTCTTTTTGCATTCTTCCTTGCTAAGTAAACCTACCATTTATAGTAACAAACAGCCAAAACAAACCTTCTCTTGTGTGTGTGCGTGCGTGCGTGTGTGTGTGTGTGTGTGTGTGTGTTTTACTGGTGACTGAACCCAGGGCTTTCACACGGCAGGATGTCCCTGGTGTTTCAAAAAAATTTGTTTTTTAAATTTTGACATAGGGGCTCACCAAGTTGCTAAATTTCCCAGCTTAAATTTAGGATCCTCCTGCCTCAGCTTCCTAGATGGTTGGATTACAAGCATGTGCCACTGCATCCAACTGAAACTTTTCTTTCTGTACATTGATTCTATTGGGTACTTTGTCATAACGACAGAAAGGTGACTAAATGGACAATGTTTGCTTGGTTTTGGGTGCAACACTTCTAATTATTGCAACACTCCGTGAAGGAAGAATTTTTCTTCCCATTTTATAATTGAGGAACCATAGCCCGCAAGTGAAGCTTCCTGCCTATACAAATTGTTCAGGTTAGAGGCAGGATTTAAACCTGCTTCTGTCTGACTCCTTGGGCTCCGTCATTACTCTGTTGGTCTCTTGGTATTTGTTCTCTCCGGAGGGGATAGATATTGCATGGGTGTAATGGCCAAGGAACCTCATCCTGCTTCCTTGTCCACTGGTCAGTTTTGAGAATGGAGAGAAAATAAACCAGCGGTCAGGTGCAATCTGTTTCTTCTGCTTCTGCAGCAACCCAGAGGTCTTCCAGCTCCGCTCTTCGGCCTCCCACTGAGGGAGGAGCTGGGTGTTTGAGCAGCTCTCTTTACCCTGACCCTTTTAGGAGAAAGGTGAAGCGCTCGGTGACTCAGAGGGCATGTGCCTGAGAGCGTGACTCTGTGTCCTGGGTGCTTGGATCCACAACTGAATCATAGATAACTTGAGGGCTGAGAGGCCAAAAGGAGGGTGGGAACCTTGCTGTATTAATCACTTTAAAAAATGTTTTCGTGTCTGAAAGACTTAGCTAGAAATGGTCAAAATATGTAATTTTATTTCATGGTCAGAATAAATACATAAATGATTAGAACAAATACATACACATGTATGTATTTACTTCATCTTTCCAAAAAGATCGTGATTTATATGCTCATTAGGACTTGTGCTTGAAGCTGTTTGTTTTTTCCACTATAAATGACATTTCGAAATATAGTTTCCAAAATCCAATGGTGGCTTATTTAACTGTTGATATTCTTCAAGCTCAGCCTTATTTCACACCACAAAATCCCCATTACCAATATGCACCAGGGAAAATATGCATTTTCAGCTCAACTCAGGAAACACATCCAACAGAACCTGGCAGCACCTTTGGATTGAGCACAGACAGGGTAGATCAGGAGTTTGGGAGCCAAGGGCCAGAGTTAGCAGAACAGCAGGCGGGCCCACGCCGTGCTGTTCTGATGAGTTCCTATGGGAATTAATAGTTACCTGGCATCTAATATACATCAGGCCCAAACAAGACACTTGTTGGAAAGAGTGCATTTTCTTAGCCAAGCCATCTGGTGAAATAGGCATTGTTATCTTGTTTGACCCATGTTAAAGTTGCAGAAAGGGAAGTAATTTGTCCAAGGTGCCCAATTTGGTGAGCGGTAAAGCCAGAACTTGAACTGAGATCTATGTTGTTCCAAAGTTTTTATTCTTTCTCTTCAATATGTTACTATTGGCTCTACTCATAGGATAGAAGTTAAGTTTATGTCTTTTGTCCACTGATAAGAGAGACTGTGGGATTCTGCGTTAGCAGCTGAGGGGAAGCTCTAGGCTGGGGAAGGAGGGAGGCAGGAGAGAGAACAGTTGAGGGATCTCTATACTTTCACCTTCTTTGCCTCCATCCCCAGGAGTTCATAAGGGCCATTCTCCTGTCTGTGTGAATGTTGGACAGGCTCACAGTGACTGGAAAATTCATTCTTTTCCATTTCTCATCTCTGTGTCCACCACAAGTCAATAAGGAGGCAGCATGGTATCAAATGAAGAACTTAGGATTTGCATCCAAAGCATTTGGGCTCAAATCCTGGATCTGTTCCTCATAAGCTGTGTGAATTGAAAAGTCTTATGTTTTAAATGCATCTTCCAAAAGTTAATCCCCAAATTCATATGTAAATGGTATTTGGAGATGAAGCTTCCAGGAGACAACTAGGATTTGAACAGGTCATAAGGGTGGGGACTCCATGATGGTATTTGTGCCCTTACTGGAAAAGCAAGAGACTGAGCTAGCATGTTTGGTTGGTCTCACCTTGTGATGTCCTGCATGGTGTTATGATAGAGCAAGAAGACCTGGCCAGAAGCCAAGCAGATGTTGGTGCCATGCTCTTGGGCTTCCCATCTTTCAGAACTATGAGCCAAATGAATCTCTCTTCCTCACAAATGATCCTGCTTAAAATATTTTGCTAAGGCAACAAAAAAAAACCTTTAAGCAAAAGACTATGCTTAATTCAGAAATTGGTGGAAGAACTATATGAACAATTACAGATTTGTTGTGAGACTTCATATATGTAAAACAGCATAGTTCATGCACTGGAGAAGCATTCATAAATGTAAGGGGGAAACTATTTTGACTCTACCACATGCAAGGTATAGAACCCATGCAGGTGTACCAGTCAGGAAAGGCTAGGGTATGATGCTGTAACAATAATCTGAGAACACTGGCAGCTTACAACACAACAGCTACATTAAGCTTGGCTTCTTCAACTCTCTCTGGGATGCAGGGAAGACTCTGTGTGGAGCAATGCCAGTCTATGGTGACAGATGAAAAAGATAGATGGCAAAGTACAAGCTGGGAGCCATGTGTCAACTATTTGCATTTCATTAGCTCACAAAAGACACATAGCTATTTCTGAGTTCAACAGTGCAGGGGTGGATAATATTCCCATGGCACAAAACATTGAAAGGAAGAAAAAAAAGAAGGATTATTTTATTACATACTTTACCAGATATTTATCTTTAATCCTACATCTTCATAAATTTTCTGATATGTAGTACGCATTCTTGAAGAACATTATCATTTTCCCCCCAAGGGGCCTTGGGGCTCCCTTTGCTCCCAGTTTGGCTTCAAGAGGTGTCAGATCCAAACAAAATCCAGTTTGTCTTATTAAGTGCAACATCTGGAGAGACTCAACCATACTACATATTTGTTCCTAAATCATTGCTCACTGGATTGGCCGCCAAGTCACTTTTCCAGACAAGAGAAGAGGAAAAACTTATTTGCAAAGCAAAAGAGAAGGCTCTTCTTGGCGGGCTAAGGCCTCCTTTGGAGATTGGCCATATACTCCATGAAGAGTCAACCCAAACTGCAGAGGGTCAGTGGGGCATCCCAGAAGGAGCAGGGGTGCAGGTCAGGCAGTACGGTCAGTTGGCGGTGAGATGTCAGACCTGTTTCTTCTCCTTGCTGACTGTTAGTTTCTTCATTTGTAAAGGAGTCGTGGTGGGGGAGATGACAGTAAAATCAGATAATAAACAAGACCAGTTTTACAAACTATAAAAACCATCTCACCAAATTTAATAAAACAGTTACATTTAACAGCAATCTGGTAGTATACAGAATACATCTGATTGTAACATTAGTCTGGCAATACATATGGGAGAGATTACTGAGTCTTGAAAACATGGAACACATTCTTAGTTCTTGGAGACCTTCAAAAAGGTCACAAAGAAGAGAAAGGTTCGCTACTTCAGTGCTCAATTTGTTGGCAAACATTTTATGCAATAATTGGGCATTAGTCATGGCAGATTAATCTTTTTTCACTAGGAACTAAACGTAACATACTATAAAGACAGTGTGGCTAGTGGGGGAGAAACCAAGTATACTGAAGCTAGGGCAAGACTGAGATCAAAGCCAGGTGGGCTGTCCGCTTTGCTGCGCGAGTGCTATTTGGTATCGTTTCCGTATTTTACTCGGTGTTGCTCAACTTCCACTCTCTCCATCATCAAAAAGTATTTTTAGCCCCTTTCATTACAGGAAATCTTTGGCATTATTCTCAGGGCTGGTCGGTTGGAGGAACATGAGTTTTCCATTGTCAGTATGTCTGTAAATAAAGATGAGCAAACACATCTTTACATCGTGGGGGCACACAGTATTGACTTTCCTCTGACATGGCATTTCATGTGGAACCTTTGGAGGGAACCAGAGCGAAAGGGTGACACTCCTTTGCTAGGCTGAGTGTGGCTCAGCCTTTCATGAAGTGGGTGGCTTCCTAGGAACTTTGCCCTCAGCCCCTAAGATTGGGGCGCAGGCCGCTCCCACGCATTCCTGTGACCATCAATGTCCTTGTTCCCATTATTTGCATCACAAACACTTCCTTGCTTAGTGTTTGTTCTGTGCAAGGCACTGTTTCAAGGGCTTTAAACTCAAGAGATTGTCATAACAGCCTCCAGAGGTAGGGTCTTTAAATCTCTTTTCTTAGGTAGGGAAATAGAGAAACAGAAGCTGCCCTAAAGTTTAAGTGAGTTAATGTCTGCAAAGTACTTCACATGGCACCTGCTACTTGGAAAGTGCTCTACAAATGTTTAAGTAAATCTTCAAAATCTAGAACACAGCCATAGGACTAAGGCGTGGAATGTGTTGGCACTAGCTAGGGGGAAGAAGGTCTGGCTCTCACCTGTAGGGGAACTTGGCCAGGTCGGTCAACCTCTCTAGAACCTGTGATTCCTCCTTTGTAGAATGATGATGGGAAGGCCTTTCCCAGGTCCCCACAAGACAGGAAGTGTAGTCATAGGAAACACAGCTCTAGGACTTACAGAGACATGCAAGCGTTAGGAAGAGGGTGGAGATATTTCTGTGTGTCTCGTGCAAGAGGGTTTCTGGCTTCATTCAGGAATCCACTTGATAAGGTGCTTGTTTCATAGACACAAGCTACCTTAGCAGCTCAAGCTAGAGGCAGCAGCAACACTGAACCACAGATCAAGGATATGCAGAGAGGACTTATAGAATGGAAGAATTCTTAAGTTCTAACTGCATTCTCATTTTAAGGCTGAGAATATAAATTCCTTTGGGCAGAGTTAAAAGAGGTTTATCAAGAGGGAAAATCTGGCAGGAAAAGGAAGAGAGAGAACTAGTTACCAGAGTGGCAAAGGTTTGGGTTTCTCAGACACCAATCTCTTGACTGTGACACTGGGTGCCGCTATTACCAGGACTGTCACTTTTACCAAGCCCACTTAGCTCTTCTGCCATCATCTCACTAGACAGAGATAGGAAAGGGATCAGTCCCTCCCTCTGTTGGACCGATAGCTCAAGGGAGGCTCCGAGAAGTGCAGTGACTCACCTACTGCCTGTCAGCACTGAAGTTGGGAAGTTATTTAAACTTCAGATTTGTAGTCTCTTTAAAGGACAAAATTATACTGAATCTAATTTTGCAGAGCTTAATTGGCTTTATTTGCAGTTCTGGAATCAGGCAACAGTCCTGACTGGGATGGTTCAGAGTGCCCTGCCCCACCACATGGGCAAATTATGTTGAGAGCTAGAGAAAAAGAAATGATCTATGGGATTTGGAAGAGAGAGAAAGAGACCACAGTGGGTTACACCGGCCCTGGTCGATTGCACTTTGAACAGTTGGCTCCTTGTGACTGAGAATTGGCTACTTGGTGCGAGAGTACAGTATAGTCCTTTGCACAACTCATAGAAGTAACCTTAAGACCATGCTTCAAAAATGTATGTAGGCAACTTTAGGCCAAACTTAAGTCAATCGAACAGTTTCCAATCTCAGTTCTACCTCCGTTCTCCCAGGAGTCACATGATGTGAGGTTTCCATTTCTTCTGACTTTGGAAAAGCTGCTTCTCACTTCTTTCTTAAACCTGACTGGACTCATACCAGCTCCTCTGCAGCCCGTCCACGGTGGAGCCAGTGAGAGGAAGGTGGCCCTGAAGCTTGGTGTGCTTTGAGCTCACTGCTACTCTACTCCCAGGAGAGAAATGTTCAGGAGGGTCACCTCTGCCACTTTCTGCTTGCTTCCTAGGAAGAGAAGTGAGTTTTTCTCAGGCGAAGGAACCGTTCATCTCTCTCCTTCAAGGCGGCTGCCCTCTGAAGCAGCTGTCCTCGGCTACCCTGAGGGATCAGACCTGGACTCCAGGGTTGCAGCTCAACTCCAGGAGGAGGTTTGCTGCTCAGCAGGGGAAGTAGTGAGAAGTCCTGCTTCCAGCCTGTCAGGAACAAGACAGCTTGTTCACTATTGCTGAGTCCTATGCGGGTTTCTCTTTTGGATCAGTGTGGGCTGTGCTCTTTTCCTGCAGACACTGTCCTTTCACTTTGTCTGACATTGTGGTCTCTCCGGGGGTTTTGCCGGCCTTGCTTCACTGCTTTACCTCAGTCTCTGGCACTCAGCACTCTTCCTGTACTAGGAAACAGGCCTAGCGAGGTCAGCAGGGTGGGTGTATATGAAGGACAGAAAACAGGGCCCAAGACACAGTACTGCTTTCAGTCTAAATGATGCTTCCTTCCCCAACACCGGCCTCTCCCCAAAACCCCAGACGCAGCCGACTGCCTGTGTGACACCCCCACTGGATGTCTACTGAACTCTGTAGGCCCACAAGGGAATTTCTAAATCTTCATTCTCTTACTTATCTGTCCATCTTGGTAAAAGGTACACTTATCTACCCAGCTGACCCAGTTACGTAGCTTCTCCTTTTGATTTTACACCATTTCCCTTAAACTCCAAGCTAAATCAATCCATCAGGAAGCTCTGCCATCTATTTTTAAATGTTCCTTCTCTCTGTATATCTTATACCAATGGTTCTCAAACACCAGCTTGCACCAGAATCATCTGAGTGGTCTGTTGAAACCAAATTGCTGGGCCTCACGCTGGAAGTTTCAGATTTAGTAAGTTCAGGGTGAGGCCTGAGCTTTGCATTTCTAATAAAGTTCTGAGGAGGTGTTGGTGGTGGTAGTCATGCTCTAAGGACCACTGTCCTGTGATATAGTTGGTTGGTCAAGTCTCCTGTTATCCATCACTTGAGTTACTGCAATAACCTAATAGAGATTATAGTTTTATTTTCACTCAATTTTATGGATGTTATTGCATTTTTGATTTTCAGGCTCATTTAAAAAAAAAGTATCTTCCCTCTATGTGGAAGAAATTCCAGCCTTGGAATTTACTCCTTGAAGTTAGAACCTAGAAAACTCAAATTCCCAGCTTCCTTTGCAACTGGCATGTGAGCCGGTGACCCAAGGCTCTGCCACATAGCCCGCAGGGGACACTGGTTCAGTGGTGACAGCATGCAGAGAAAGGAGATCTGTGCAAAATCCTTTCCTGGAGCAACAGACTTTGGAGGGCAGCCCAAATAGATTCCATACACACAGGGAGCACAAGAGGGCATTAGGATTTGGCTTTTCCTCTTTGCATTTTAAGGAATTATCCTTGGACCTTTGGCCTCAAGTTTTGTTTTTCAAAACCTTCAAAAATCATATATGAACTGTCCATTACCTTCTAAGTTTCTTCTTTGCTAAACCAACCACAGTCTGCCTGGTGGTTCGCAGCCAAGAACAGTGAGTAACGCATTCCTCTGGAATCCATTCTCTATACAGGACAGCGCACACGTTTGTGTGATTTGATTCCCCCTTGGATGCAGCCTGCTTCCTTGCCTTAGCTCACAATGGCATGCAGGGCAAGATCTTCTCTTCCTGTTCCCACCTCACCCAGTAACTTTCTCTCTTTTGATACAACTTTGTTCATGTCCTTAAACATACCAAGCTGTGTCCACCTCAGGGCCTGAGCACCTGCTGTTGCTTCTCCCTGGAAGGTGCCACCTCTTTGTATATTTATGTGACTGACCTTTTATTTGTCACTCCAAGCTCAGCTCACTGTTTGGATGACATCTCTATAAAGAAGTATTTCCTGACTACACAATCTAACACGGTCAACGTATGGGAGAAGTTTGTCTTCCGCAGAGCACTGATCACTATTTATAGATTTCTTTTACTTGTTTATCATGTGGTCCCTCCCTTACCTCATGAAGAAGATAAACTGTGAAAGGATGAGCATGCTTGTGCATATTTTCTACCACTGCTTATCTTTCCATATTCATAACTCTGTGTTGTGAAGCATAGATGTTTTTAAGTTTGAAGGGGTCAAACGGTCAATGTGCCCTTTTCTGGATCTTACTTGTGGTGTCAAGACTTTCGAATCTTTATTTAACTCAAAGACATGAAGATTTTCTCTTATGTTGTCTTCGAAATGGTTTATTGTTTTCAGTTTTTAGATTTAAGTCTGTGATCTAATTTGAGTTATATTTTGTATATGGTGTGAGGTAAGGACCCGAGCTCCTCTTTTGTGCATGTGGATGCCCAGGTACTACAGCAATATTTGTTAAATGCTGGTTCTTTCTCCATTGAATTGTGTTGGAAATTTTGTTGAATATCAATTGACCATAAATACAAGAATAAATAGGAGGATTTATTTCTACATGTTCAATTCTATTCCATTGATCTATTTATATTTAATGATTTAGTTTTGTATCACTTGTTTCTTTAGTCTTTCTGGAATCTATTCTCATTCATGGTATGAGTTTAGGACCTAAATTGAAAATTTCCCCTCAAAAATCTAACAAATATCCCACTTACTCCTTTTCTTTCATTGATTTATTATCCTTATGAATGATTAAAAACATTTTTAATACAAACTCTCTCCACATTACTCTGACTCATGCTTCCTCTCCCCATCCAGCATTTTAAATGGTTCCAATACTGAACTATTTAACCAAATGATGAAAGAACTTATATTGACAAATATGAAGGGGATGTTGACATGTTAGAACAATAAACAGAGGATAGATATTTGCATTGAACCTCAGAAAGAGTTAATGCATTTGTGGAACAATAACTGAAACAAAGAGATTCTCAGGGGAGTTTGTGTTTACTTAATCTCAGTCACCCAATGCCTGCACTGATTACTCCTACCTGTTTGTCTAACTCTGTCTTAATCTGGTGGTGGTTGGGGGGTTCTTAAACATCAAATGACTATGAAATTCTGCAAAAGACTCCAACAGTGCTTAAAAGTTCAACATTTTTCTCAGTGAAGATGCCTGACTGACTCACAGTTGTAACTTTGCTGGAGAACCAAGGCTGAGAGGAACAATGCTCATGACTGGAGCTCCCACTCAGGGTCTTGACAGGTGGGAAGCACTGTGGAACCAGGAAGATGAAATGAAACTCAGAAAAATGTAAACTACTGCATTTTGTCTCATAAGAAAAAGAAGCTAGAGTAAGGGAAGGAAGGAATGTATCAGTCCATTTCTGTTGCTAATAACATCACCAACTGGGCAAGTGTTAGTGAAAAGAGGGTTAGCTTGGCTCACGGTTCTGTGGGTACAGTCAAGGGTTAAACATGCTGACAGCTTTGTTCCTGACAGAATCCTGAGGAGGTACAGAGCATCCTGGCAAGAGACAGTGTGTGTGTGTGTGTGTGTGTGTGTGTGTGTGTGTCTGTGTCTGTGTTTGTGTGTCTGTCCATTTGGTCTCTCATCTGCTACTTATATAGAATTCAATCATGAGGGACCCTTCCAAGGCACCTTTTCTGATCCAAAGACCCTTTCTATAAATACCGTAGTCCGATTAAGTTTCCATCTTCTTTTTATGAAATAATAAAGGTTAAATTTCAACATATGGAGTCTTAGGGGACAGACTGAAACCATATCCAAACTATACCCAAACCATAACAATGAAGTTTGTTAAAAAAAAAAAAAAAGAAAGAGAGAGAATCTGAAATTTTAGTTGCCTGAAAACTCAGTAGAGTCATACTGACTCAAACCTGTGCTGTTTGCAAGGAATGGTGATATACTTGATCAAGGACAATAGAATGGTTGGAAAATCACAAGAGATTAGAAAAAATTTCAAACACTTCTTGATCAATCTTCCCCAGACTGGTCACCAGGATATACACGGGAATTACATCTTATGAGGGATTAGGATAAAGACAACAACAGCAGCAGCAGCAAAAGAAAACACATTAAAAATTTAAGGTCCATATTTCCCAGGTCATCAGAAATGGAGTTATTGGAAGCTGTGTTAATTTGTTTATTGTTACTATAATAAAATACCTAGGGCAATCTACATTATACGAAGAAAGGTTTATTTGGCTCACAGTTTTAGAGGTTGAAAGACCAAGAATGGGTGGATCCATTGTTTTAGCCTCTGGTGAAGCCCTAATGGTGAGTGGCATTATGGTTGGAGCATGGGTAGGAACCATAGGTCACATCACAAAGGGAAGCTTGGAGAGTGGATGCAGGGGTCAGGCTCACTCTACTAACAACTCACACTGGAGAACTAACTCAGGGTCCTCCTAGAATTACCTTAATATAACTCTCTTCTGAGGGCAATGCCTGCAGTGCTCTAAGGCTCCCCCACTGGGATTTATAAGTAGGGGAAAATAAAAATAGCTGGAAGAATTGCTTTTCTCCTTCTCTTGGTCTTTTCCCTTCTGTTGGAAATTAGTTGCCTGATTGTGCAAATAAATCACTGAACTTTATTTAAATCTTGAAATACATCTTTCAACTTGTTTATATTTTTACAAACATAGTTTTATGAGTTATACTTTCATAAAGTATGAAAAAATGTAAAATACAAGAGATACTTTGTACACTAGTTTTTGGTATACTGTTTTATAGTCTTTTGAAATTTAATGTGTGATTAAAAAGTTGGTCTTTTCATTAAATGTTTTTCTACAATAGTGGCAATCAATTATTTTTTTAATGTGAAATACACATGATTACCTATTGCTGTGTAACAAGTCACCTTAAATTTAGTCATTTAGTTATAAAATACCAACTATTTAGTCACTTAGAATTCCATGGTTTCTACAGGGTCAACAAAGAAAAGCTCATGTTGGCTGTGGTAAGTCAGCTAGGACCGAGAGGATCTCTTGAAAGGTGGCTTCACTGTGAGTCCATTGGTCCTGGAAGTCACTCATAGGAAGGATTTTGACTTTTTTTCTTTATATATGGGAGGCCATTGAAGGGCTCTGAGGACAGAGGTGACAAGATATAACTTAAGTGCTAACAAGATTGGCCATTGCATGGAGAACAAACTGGAAGTGGGTGAGGTGTCCAGTATGGCTGCAGGGTGGCCGGTCAGCTCACGGTGGTGGCATGGTGAACTCCCTAGGCACAAGGCACTGATAGGGGAGCATCCACCCCTGCTTTCCTGTACTTACGTATGATGCAACTGTGTTATATCAACTTTATTTTGACATGAAACTTAACATACAAGGACTTCTTGAACAGAACACCAATAGCACAAGAAATAACACCAAGAATAACACATAGGATGGTATTAGATTAAAAAGCTTCTGCATGGCAGAGGATAGAATCCACC
The DNA here is from genome assembly GCA_004027455.1 of Hydrochoerus hydrochaeris. Lineage (NCBI taxonomy): Eukaryota > Metazoa > Chordata > Mammalia > Rodentia > Hydrochaeridae > Hydrochoerus > Hydrochoerus hydrochaeris. The sequence goes on from PVLA01000032.1 coordinate 930,076, forward strand.
AAGTGAGGAGATAACCTTCAGAATTGGAAAAAAGGACTTATCAACTATTCCTTGAACAGAGACCTCAACTCTAGAATAAGTAAATATCTAAAAAAAAAATTAGACCTCCTAAAACAAATGACCCAATCAAAAAATGGGCAAAAGTAAACCTTATACACTGCAAACATGAACCAGAAAGAGAAAGGAAAAAGAAAGAAGATCAAGAGATGAATGGAGGGGGAGAGAAAGAAGAAAAAGAGGGTGAAAAATGAATGAGGATGTATTGTATACATGAACTGACTCCACACAAGGAGTGGAAACATTATGTACTAATAAATTTAATGTGCCTATTTCAACATCTAAAGCCACCAAGGAAATGCAGACCAAAGCAGCAGGGAGATTCCATCCTGTTCCAGTAGACACCAGTAGCACAGAGGACAACAAATGCTGGACAGAATTCCCATTGTCGGTGAGGATGCAAATGATACAGCCACATGGGAAACAGAAAGTGTCTCAAAAAACTAACAGTAGAAATTCCATTTGACGCAGCTATACTTCCCCTATTTTCCTAAAAAAGGTAACGACATAGCACAAAAGAGATACGTGCAGACCCATGTTTCTAGCACCAGAGTTCACAACTATGAGACTATAGCAATAGCCTAGCTGCCCGACAACCAATGAATGGATAAAGAAAATGTATATTTATATAATGGAATATTATTCAGTCATAAAGAGAGACAGGTTAGAGTCATTTGGAGGAAAATCGATGGAACTTGAGATCAGGTCAATTTTTTATTTTAATTTTTATTAGTACACGTTTGCAGTACCTAATGATTACATCCTTGCTGGGGAGTTGGTACATGTACATGACACATCTTTTCTTTGGGTCCTGTTCTCCATACCCTCTTCCTTTCCTCCATCTCCTGGTCCTTTTCCCATTTGAATAAGATTTATCTCCTGGTCTATAACGTTAACTGAGCCCAGAGAGGTGGCACATGCCTGTAAACCCAGCACTCAGAAGACTGAGGCAGGAGGATGCTGTGAGTTTGAGGCCAACCTGAACTGCAGAGCGAGACTCTATCTTAAAAGAAAAATGCGATGTGAACTGAAATCAGTCAGATTCCTAGTGCTAATTATCGCATAGTTTCTCTTATGTGAGAAACCCAAAAGATAAATGAACAAGAATAAAAGATGGAGAGATGATAGGAAACAGACTTCCTGGGGATGAAAAAGAGGAGAGAGGACAGGGAAAGGGAAGGGGGAGGGGAGGAAAGGCATCAAACGAATCAAAATGGTTTATATATGTGTGTGCACTGATTTTCCAAAACAACTGTAATTACTCTGTATCACAAACACGTACAAATCCACGTGTGAGAAGTGGGCGCGTGTTTCTTGTCCCGGTTTCCCGCAGTGGGCAGGCAGGCTGGGGGTGCAGGGGTCCCCGCGGAGGCTCTACCCTCGGGAGGCTGCAGAGCAGGTGCCCCACGTGGGGGCTGGGATGGTGACTTAGACTCACTCTCCCAGGACGACTGGCGGCACCAAGGCCTCGGTGGACTCTCCTTAGCCTGGGCAGGAGGCTTCCTTGTCTATCTGTGGCAGGGGACCTTTGGGTGCCACTGTCCCTGGCCGCTCACTGCTGTCTCTGGCTGGAGCAGAAGCCTGGTCTCAGGAACAGCAAGGCTGAGCGCTCTGTTCCTCACCTCCCTCTGTCACTCAGCCCTCCTCTCCCCGTAAGAGAGGACTTCGGCCTTGCTTTAGACATGGTGACTCAGGCCCAGGCCATCAGCAGGTTGCTCTAGGAGCTCAGCTCTGTCCCGGGGCTGGGAGACTGTCAGCCTGACTACCAGGCCTCAGTTCTTGTTTTTGGAACAGAAAGATGAGGTGAGCTGTTCAGAGACATTAAGAATAAGGAAAGCAGAGCTTGTGTTTCCTACATCGTAATCTCTTCTATCGTCACCCTCAAGTACTGCAAACTTTTAAGTGGGAGCTGGTGCTAAACACCACACTTCCCTTTGGACGCTTCCCTCTGTGGCTCTATTTCCGGTTCTAAGGATGACGCTTGACTGAGGCCCAGCTAACCAAAATGCCAGTGACCATCACATGACCGAGTCAGGCCAATGGGAGGTAAAGGGATTGGACTGGGGGCTATTATTTGAGCCTCTGGAAAAGTGATCTTGCTCTCGGCTCAATAATTTGACTCTGTGGCTACTGGCAGCCATTTTGTAACCATGAATGGAGATTGAGTCCAGAATGGCATTAACACATGAAAGAAGGCCAAGCCCAGAGGGAGAGACACTAGATCATGACCTCATTCTTTGAGGATTTCAACCAAGCCATGCACACTCCTAAAATCTTCAGTCATGTGTGCTCCTAAAGTCTCATTTAGCCAATGTCAGTTGGGGGCAAGTTTATGGTTGCTTGGAACCAAAGGAATCCAAATGGATACATTCAGCCTTCAGCAATTTGTGGTTCATGCCACAGCCTGGGCTATCACTGGGCGATGGAGGAGGCTCCATGTGCATGCTGGGAAGAGATTCAGCTGCTGGGTGATGTACATCAAGACCATGGAAACAGTATCAGCCAATGATGGGTGACGTTTGCCAAGTGCTGTCCACATTAGATCATTAGAGGTGCTGCTGTTTCTACCATCTTTAAGATAAAAATCAGAGGCCCAGAGTGGGTTGGAAGACACATACAAGATGCTAAAATAGGATGCAGCTGTGCTGGGTTACCCATGCAGCCACCGGGCCCTGAGTATGCGCTTGGGATCTGCCTTGACACCTGTCACAACCTACAGTGAGGAAGAAGGGTCCCAAGAGGAGCATTCTTGGAAGATAAATTGAAGGGAAGAGAAGGGATGGTGGGAGAGAAGAATCAAAATACATAATGTATGGGTACAAATCCGCTATGATGAATACGATCATTATGTGTATCTCAAATGGGCCAGTAAACTTAATAAGAAATAAACATGAATGAAAATGAAACCGCCTTGGTCAAGGGAATTCTAAACCACCCAAGTGGAGGCAAGGACGCCCTGCTCTGTGGCTTGCTTTCGTGCTTATGGATGGACCCGAGTTGCAGATAGCAACAGCACATGGAAACCCCCAGGGCTCTCTCTGTGCAGCTCCACCTCTGTTTACCCTGCCTCAGTTCCCTGGACCCTGCCCTGGTCGGACCTGGCGAGGCCCCCAGTGGCTCCCTAAGAGCCAGCTCACGTATGCCCAGCAGGTACCTCCTGCCTGGCAACCTCTTACCCGCAGGAAGGTGTTGGCTGAGGCACTGTGGGACTCAGTTTCCCTGAGCTGGAGGCTGTGACCAGCTCCCCTTCTGCCTACTGTGGGCCGGTGGGGGCCGCTGCTGCCTCTGCCCACACTGAGCTATAGAGTGAGAGGGCCAGCACAGAGCCTGTCCCCACCTCCTGTGGACTCCCAGCTCCGTTTATCCCATTAACCAGGTCTCCACTTTAATGAGCTGGGCTGTGTGCTAGACCTGGGTACCGGCTGAGCACTTTCCAAGAACTTATTCATAGAAACAGCCTCTTAGGGAAAGGTTAATTGTATGCCCATTTCTCAGATAGGGAAACTGGGACTCCCAGAGGTTCTCAGAGAGCAGCAGCTGGGACGGGCGGAGCTGGAGCCAGAGCTCGATGCCAGGGTTCTGTGCGTGTGGACACATTGCCAAGCAGGACCTGCTCCAGGGCTCCCACTGCCCTCCTCTTGGGATGGCACGAGCTGGTACTGCCAGAGTTTCCCTGCGATGAAGTGACTTTTGGCTTGCTGGCTCCCCACCCAAATTCCTTTTGGGGTCTGAGTGAGCACAGGTGGTCCTGATTCTCCTGGAGAGGCTCCTGCATTCTCTTCGCTGGGCCTCCCTCCTTGTCCTCTGGGGCAGGGCTGGGGTGCAGTGGTGGGGAGGATGATGGGTCGCCGCAGGCTCTTTGCCTGGTGTCTGCAAACCGGCTTCTGAACCCTGGGTGCACCAAGCACGAGGTGGCTTCCACCCCCAGCCTCAGGCTCATTTGAGCGCGCGCTGGGAGAAGGCCTGGATTCCAGAGCGGTGATCTGTCCTTGGCCTCTTTCCGCAGGGATTAGCACACTGGCCAAGTCTTGATTATCCGTGGGAGAAGGAGAGACTAGGCCATCGACATCTCCAAATAACCCTGCAACTTATTTTGGCTATAGCTCCCGGCCTCCCCTGCTGGCTCTCTGTCCCCAGCAGCTACTAAGTCCAGTCTGCAGGTCTGGCTTTCACATTCCTTCTTCTTCTCTTCTCTGCTCCTTTTCTGTGTATGTGAGAGGCCACCAGTGCTGACAAGGTGAGGGTAAAACAGCAGGAAGATGGATGCAGCAGGCTACTCTGTTGTAAACAAGTAAATCCAAAGAATGGAAATCATTTATTTGTTCACAGAACCCAAAATCTGATGACTGGGATGATATCAGGTAAGGTTTGCTCCAGCAGCTAATCAAGATCATCAACATTTCTCTCCATCTGCCACCCACAATGTGGGGTTCATCCTGAGATGTCCTGTGGTGGTCCCCTGGGAGTTGCAGGCTGTCATTTCATGTTACTTCAGAGCTTTGACAGAGCCATACCCCCTGCTGAATGATGGGAGATTTTTTTTTCTGTAGCTCCTACACAAATTTGAGGAAACATACTGCTCCATTGGCTCAGACTGTGTTACCTGCTCTTGCCTAAAGCAGGCAAGAGTGTCCAGGAGGAGCGTTTGACCCAGTACACGCAGCTGAGACTGGAGATGGCTGAACCCTTCAAGGTGAGATAGGAACTCAAATATGAGGAAACCCAGGAGAAATGCATCTAATAATAATGCAAACAATCCGTCCCAGTGACCTCAGGAAGAGCTGGGTGATGAGCTCTGAATTGCAGGAAGGACTGTGGTACCCAGGGCCTGACACCACTCCTGCTCGGGGGCAGCTTTGTGTAGTGGAGGGTCCTGCATGTCAAGATCAACCCAGAACCCACGCCATAAGCTTCCAGGTGGCCAGCTCTTCCTGTGCACACATCTGCAAACACTTCCTCAGAGCACTAGGATCAACTAACTAGTAATTAAGTTCAAGGACTGAACTACTAGTTGAAGGAACTAATTGACTAAGTTCTTAAAAGCATGGCTGTCATTTCTGTCAGAATCTCTTGATGAATGCACACCTCCCAGCCCAGCTCAAAGGGACCAGGGAAGCAAGCACTGGGGATCTGCATTTGCAGGAAGCATCCCAAGTAGATCTTCAGCTTGAGAATGGTTGACCCACAGAGGAAAGGACCTTTCCTGGGTGTGGAATTAAACAACCCTCGATTGTCATGGAGGTGAGAGCAGTAGACTTGCATGCGATTGTACCAGAAGGGCATCCTCCTTGGCTTAAGGTTCTGCCATCACCATCTTGAAATTCTTCATAATTTTGAACAAGGGGGCCCCAGGAATCTGTGTACCATGCAATGAGGTGATTCATTCATTCTGCCCTTTATAAGGAAACATCTGATTTATACTCAGTCAATTCTCATAAAGAAGTTTCTACATGACTCCAGTCTGGCATCCCTGTTGCAATTATCTTTTCCATCTTCCTGATTTTAGCTTGACTGTGCAGAGGATAAGGAAAAGAAAGGGGTTGGAAGGTGGGTGGGATCTCGAGTCAGAAGATGGGGCCCAAAACTAGCTCTATACTAAGTAGAGGAGTAGCAGAATGAATTGTGAATGCTCAAATTCTAGTTTTTCTTAATCTGTAAAATGGGGTCACACAAACAAATCCAAAGGTTGTGATAAGGCTCTGGTGATCAGATGTACATGAAACAGAGCAGAAAGGGTGTACAAACTCCTGTAACATTCATCACCATTGGAGATGGCTAATAAATGTGCAAGGAAATGCTTTGACCAGTTAGAAGGACACCTGGGTCATGCAAGGCTTCATCTCAAGTTCTCTCTGGTGGCCTTGAGATGGAGTTGGAGCTCAAGCTTGACCAATGATGGAAAGTATGTGGGAAGGGTTAGGATGCTACAGGATCAGATCCCCAAGGGTGGTTGCGCAGGGCAATTCAGCCACAAAGGTATGCAGAGCTATCAGTAACAAAAATAAAACTCAACCACAATGGAACCCAGAAGGAAGGCTCTGGATGTAGACACGGGCTTTTTGGTTGAGATGGAAATGTTTGAGGTACCATTGCAGCTTGCATATTAGGTAAGGGCTCCATCTCATCTGGCATCAAACTGGGAAGGGGGAGGGGGTCGAAGAATAAAGAGAAATAGGAAACAAGCCCCCGAGACAGAAGTCCATTATTCCTCAGAACAGTGATGTTTGGTTTGGTTTTTAAAGCAGCATTTTCCTCAAAATCTTTGCTTCTATACCAAAGAGACTACACTAAGTCAGTCTTCAGAGACAATGGCCTGCAATGATCTGGGTTTCTCTGAGGCAGGCAGAGGGGAGGGCAGGGAGAGGACAGATGGTCAGGGTGGCTTCCCACCTGCACAACCAAGGGTGGGAACTCCAGGAGCCTTGAACTCACCTTCTGGGGCAGGTGGTACCATGTTGAATAGCAGATGCCAAGAACAATTTAAGAGGTAGGGCAGGTGGATCCAGCCCATGGGAGGCTAAACCATGCCAACTGGACCTAAGGCTCACAAAGGCAAATACCATATGTGCCTGATGCTAGAGGTCGGTTGTGAGTTTCCCAAACTGGGTTCCGTGGTCTTTGTGCACCTACAGGTAACTCTTAGGAGTTCATATTGTCCCCATGAGCAGATTTAACTTCTGTGTTTTCATGCTGATGGTGACCTGAAAAGAATTAGCCTAAACATATTCGGGATTATCTGAATTAGTGATCTTCAAACACTTTTTTGGCAGTCACCCACAGAAGCAATCCCTCTTACATGGTGACCCAGTTTGCCTAAGCTGATATTTACACACAAATAGAACAGAAAGGTGTCCAGTTTACACCATGCAGTCCTACCAGGTATGAAAATACTGAAATACTCCAAGCCAAGCCAAATGGTGAGTAACTCTGGACCTGCTAAGTGTCATTTCCCCACCGCCTCCCTGAAAACCTTGGTGCCTCCTCTGGGATTTGTCACAACCACCTCAGAATACAACCATCAGTTGCACAGGAGGAGGAAGCCATATTAGCTTCCTGTGACTGCTGGAACATGTCACCACAAACTGGGTGACTTAAAACAACAGAAATTTGTTCTCTCCATTCTGGAGGCCACAGGCCCAAAGTCAGTTCCACTACACCGAAACCAAGGTGTCAACAGACCCAGCTTCTGTCGGAACAAGTTTCCCTCTGCTTTTCTCTTATGAGAATGTTTATATGCCAGGTGTGGTGGTGACTGCCTGTCATCCCAGGTAATTGAGAGGCTGAGGCAGGAAGTTTGCAAGGACAATTCCAGGATGAGCAATCTGGAAAGAATGAGAGAGAGAGAGAGACAGAGACAGAGAGAGAGAGAGAGAGATTGAGAGAGAGAGATTGAGAGATTGTAGTTCAGCATTTAATTTCTAGTACCTGGAAACACACACACACACACACACAGACAAACCTCATTTGTGACTGCATTTAATCTATATCCCCCAAGGATAATCCCAGGTAATTCATCTCAAGATCCTGAATTTAATCATGTCAGCAAAGAGCTGTTTTCTTTGTAAAGTAACAGCCTCCAGAGATTGACAGGTCCAGGGATTAGGCTCTTTGGGGGCCTTTCGGGAGGCTTGCATGGGTTTTCAGGACCTTGTCGCAAAGCTAATGCAGACATTCCTTTGGGTTGATCGTGCAGGCATGCATGCATATGTGCATGTACACATGTGTGCTTGATATAACTTTAATCCGCATTCTGACACCATACCGTAGTTGACAGTTGCTCCTATATATCATTCTCTTAACAAGTGCTTGTTACAACTCACTAAATTGACTTCGTGATGCAACACTGGGGTGTGACCCAGTTTGAGAATCCCTGACACACCCTATAACTTGGTGACCTGGTAGTGCCAAAAGCCCATATTGCCCATGCTGTGTCTTTATCACAATGTCACGAGGTCTAGATTATTTCTGGCAAGTAAAGAAAGGACAGGGGCACCTTCATACGTAAGTGACATGCTTTTGATAAACAAAGACCAGCTGCTGTGCAGCAGATAATGACTTGGGATGGCAGGAAGAGACAGGAGGGTTGAGTCCCATGTGGCACATGATGGCACTGATGTGCCTGGCCTAAAGGATTCTGTCCCACGGTGGCCCATAAGACAGTCAAATTCCATGCAGAAATTTAGCTTTAGCAATTTAAAATGGCATCTTCTGTCTTGCTAAATTAGTACTCAGAGGACCTTGTAGTGTTGTTTGCACTTCATTTGTAACATTCTTCTGGTTTCACAATTCACAGGAGAGCTGTAACCCTAAGGATTTTTTTAAGATCTGGTTTTATATTTGCCCATTTTCTGGTGATGAGACAGAAAGAAACATGATTTATGCCAGCCCCAGCACAGTGGTGGTGACAGGGAATCCATGAACACTTTTTCTCCTGAGTAGAGGAGGGAGATGCCGTTCAAGTTTAAGAAACAGTGATCTGTTTCCGGGAGGGAAATGGGATTCATGACGTGAAAACACAGAGAGGGTAAAGCACAGGGACAGAGGCAGAACCTCCATCCCTGGCCTCCCAGTGCAGCACCCCAAACCTGGGAATGTGAGGACTGGACCCGGGTGGGGTTGGGGGAGCAGCTCAGCAGGCTGCTTCTGAGATGTTTCCTCCGTCAGCAGGCAACAAACCCAAGTGATGCATCTGGAGCCCAAGCAGGAAAGGACACAAGAAGATCCAAGGTGGGGATCTGACTTCTGATGACTCACAGTTAGGAGATCTCACCACTCCCAACCCCAGTTACATCCACTGCGGGGAGATGGGTGGGGTCTTGCCTGCCTGTCCAACATACGTGTGCATGTTTAGATTTGCGCAAATCCTAGATTTGCTTCCATTCTTCAGAAATAATTCCTCTGTCTCCATTGTTAGAGAGAGAGAAAAAAAAAATAAAACTTCCAAGTGATTCTCAACTCCATTGCAGATCGATACCTCCAGGCCCTGTTCTGAGGCCAGGCAGGTAAGATGCCAAGACACAAGTGCTGTTTTCTCAGGGATTAGAATATACTGACTTGTGTGTCCCAGGAGACCCAGGCCTACTATGCCATCATTTTATCCACAGCTTGGGGGTCAAAAGGGACAAAGAAGTCATAAAAAACCAACCTCTTGGGTCTTCAGATGTGTACAGTGAGGTCCACAAAGTAATTTCCTTAGATACAAAATCACTTAGCAGGCAAGACACAGCAGAGCCCAGGGGCTTCTCTCTCTCTCTCTCTCTCTCTCTCTCTCTCTCTCTCTCTCTCTCTCTCTCTCTCAGATGTGCACTTCAGAAGATATCTACTTCATGAACTAGAATTACAAGTGTGTAGTCCTTCAAAGTATTTTTAGGATAAATACATCCAAGTGTGTAGTTTTGGATACACATATTCCTACATTCCTTTGAAGTAGCTCATAATAGCGTAGAATGGAAAAATTCCTATGCTGGGAAGCAGAGCACCTATTGGAGGCCACTCACTTCCTGCTCATTCCTTTGTCTCCCTGAGTCTCCCTGTCCTCATCTGGAAAATGGGACAGACAACATTCGCCTTGACCCCTCTTGGGAAGGGGGAGGAATCAGGATAATTCATGGAAAGATGAATGGGGACAATTTCCCCATTCATCTAAATAATCGCAGAGCATTTATAGACATCAGATCAGTCATCACAACGCAGGCTGCTACAGACTGAAATGGGGGGGATTGCCGGAGTTCAAATCCCTTTAGGAATTGTATGATTTTGGCTACTTAAGGTTCCTATAGTGTTTATCTTGTAGGGTTCTTGTGATGACTTCCTTGTTGAATTCTCTCACTACTTTTATCATTTCTTCTTTTACCTGGGAGATTATTTCTAATTTGAGTTCCTTTCTAGCTTCCCACAGTTGCTTCTTTATTTTAGTTGATATCATTTCAGGCATTTCAGCTGCATGGCTTACATTTTCTTCTATGTTCATGGCTCCTAGGCTTTCTTGGGATGGGCTGGAGGTTTGAGATTGCATTTTGGTCTTTCATCTTGTCATTTTCCTATATTTCTTTGTTTCTAGTGATGTTCCAAAGCTTCCCCCGGGTGTGTTGGAAATCACCTCCTGTGCCCTCGGCTCTTGGGACTGAATGAAGGTCACTGAGCATGGCCCAGTCAGGCCTGCAGGACCTCCCAAGCCCAGTTCAGTGTTTTAGGGAGCTGGGTGGGCACTTAACCACTGGGAGCGATGGTCTTCAACTCTCTCCGGGCCAGCACCGGCACACTGGTACTCCCCTCGCATGGCCTTGACCTAAATTCTCATAAACTACCACTTGACACATTCTCATAAATGCTAGCCCTTACTGCCTTGCTACTCTGATAGCTCTGGCTTTTTCTTGTTGTGTCTTGTTCTCTGTGGCACTGATGTGATGCTCTAGAAGTCAGTGCCTGTGGACACTGTGATGGGAACTCCATAAGTCCACTCTTTGCACTGAAACAGGAATGGCAGAATTGCCTTCCAGAGCCAAACTGGCAACTACCTAAATCCTCCCACCTCTCCTTTCAAGGTCCAGTGGCCATTGGTGAGTGTCTTACCAGTATGGGAGGGACCTGTTTTTGCACTGCCCTGGCTGCAGTCTGACATACAGCAGGGGCCCCAGGGGTGCCAGTCTCTGCAGAGATCCTGGCAGAGCACACAAGTCAAACAGGATCAGGTGGAGCACGATTCAGCCCAGCGGCCCCATTGGCCCTGTTCATAAAAGGTGAGGACAAGGAGTGCCCAGATGACTAAATGGGCGGCATGTTTTCCCCTGAGCAGTTGCCAGAAAATACCTCTGAGGCACCTGGTTAAGAGCTAGTGAGTGTGTGGGGTGGCTGGAAGGCCACTCCCTTTACTTTAGTGCCACCATAGCTTTTGCTGTAGCTCAGCATGTCTTACCCTATCTGCTTTCTGGGAAAATCCCTATTTCTAGCTCATCCTTCTGGTCCTAATTTAGGTCTACAGGGAATCCTCCTGGTCCCTTTTAGGAACAGTTGGATATTGTGTGTAGTACACACACAGTGATATACATATTCTATCCACCATGGACTTACATACTCCATCTCATATGCATACATCTTCTATCCACCTAGTGCGTTACAGCTGAGTCCTTGATAAGGGTATGACATGCCATTTAGCATGCTTACCAATAAGCTTGCTTTCTGATCTCTCTACAGCCCCAGTGAAAGTGGTGAGTCTAGGAGGTCGTGTTTCTAACCATAGGATCCTATGTCTCAAATGTTGTGGCATGGATCAAGGCAAACAATCTCCAGATGCTTAGTGGCCGTGATATTGGCCAAATGAGATCAGATTCCTGCCATCTGGGAAAGACTTGAACTGGGAAAGACTCCAGCTCTGGGAAGTAGGAACTGAAGCTGGAAGTTGCAGGACATAGAAAGACCAGTGCAATGGGTGTTGTGCTGAACAGATTCCCCTTTCAGGAACTATGGATTTATTCTCAACACAGCCGGGAGACAGAACACGCTATCAGCTCTTTTTGGGGATTATCTCCATTGAAGGAAGTTACCCTATTGATATGAGCCCTTCCTAGGCAGCCCATAACCAGTGATGGGATGACAGAAGTAGGGGCCAGGCCTCTGGAAAATTCAGAAGTGCTGTCTCAGATTCACAGTGGCCTGTGTGGTTGGCTTAAGCCTTCATCAAGCTGAGTAGGACCAGTGTCTTGTTTGCCTTGGGTAGATTTATGCTCAGTCTATGAAGATCATGAAGATCCCTCATAATGGCATCTGGCCTTGAATTTCTAGGCATCTCCTCTTCTCATAATGCTCTCTGTGTTCCTACCACACACCGTCTCTTTTTTAGAGACAGCTTTGGTACATCTTTCAGTCTTTGCATTCAAAAGCTCCTAAATAGATCAGCAATTCTGCCTTAGTAGGACTTAGTTGTTGACCCAGAAACCAACTCTCACTATCTTAAAGGAAACAAACTTAGTGAAATGACATGAAAAATACTCAAAATCAAAGTAAAATTGTAGACCAGGTTGGGAAAATGGGCTGGGAGTTAGTCTGACCTGCCAGCACCATTAGAATGGCTATAACCTACACCCAAGTTTGTTTGTTTGTTTCTTTCTTTCTTTCTCTCAGTCTTTCTTTCTTTCTTTCTTTTCTATCTTTCTTTTCTTTCTTTCTTTCTTTCTTTCTTTCTTTCTTTCTTTCTTTCTTCTTTCTTCTCTCTTTTTTTCTTTTTCTTTTTTAAAGAGAAAAACAAAAAACAAAACAAAGCCAACCAGAATAGAACAATCGAAGCAATACAGGACTTCAAATCAAGATAAGAAATCAACAATAATGTTATCTTCAAAATAGCTGCCCATACCATCAGGGACAATAAAATCAAACAAAACAAGACAGAATAAAACCAATCAAAACAAAACAATTGAAAGCATTACAGGGCTTTGAAACCAGATAATAAGAAATCAACAAGGGCTACCATAATACTTCTTGTTATCTTCAAAATAGCTGTCCACACCATCAGGCACAATAAAATCAAACAAAATGAGATAGAATAAAACCAAACCTAATAAAACAATGAAAACAATACAGGAATTAAAACAAGATAATAGGAAATTAACAATGGTTACCACCTTCCATTTTTAGAGGTTTCCTCCCCTATCACTTTCACAGTATCTGTTGTACAATTTGGATCCCACTAACTCCTTCACTTTTTATGCTAGGGAGGTAACACAATGTTCACCCATGTGAGTCTGAACCACACTACCCAAGAGCACGATCTCAAGTTGTATCCACCCACCCACAAGAGCCCAAGACAATCCTTCACTACAGCCAAATAGCTTTCCACTCCACAAAAATACCATATCCTTCCCATCTATTCTGTGGTTGGTAGGTATCTTGGTTACTTTTCTCTGGTTGCTGGGACAAAGTACCCAACACTCAAAATTAAGGAAGGAAAGGTTTATTTAGCTCATGTTTGTGGAGGTTTCAGTCCATAATCAGCTGGCTCCAAGGCAGGGTGGTATAGCACAGGGGCAACACTTCAAGGCAGCAGCCAGAGCAAAAGATTGCAAGGTGGTGGGGGTAAGAGCAAGCCTCTTTCCCTCCCTTATATTGTCAGCAAGCTACCTCCCGCCTCAAGGTAAGTGTAGCTCTCACATCACCTCTGTGCCCTCCTGTTACACAGGTTGAGGATATTTACAAAGTAAGGATGAGACTGAATTAAATTTCTAAACTTCTCAAACTGACACAGCATCCAACCACAACAGTGGGCATGATATCCCTGTTTTTTATGATTTCTGGTCATATGGAACATTATTTTCTCTCCTTTGACTTTCTATGAATTCTATGAATTTCCTTTTGAGTTAAATGTGTTTTTTGTTTACAGCATATTGATGGATATTGTTTCTTTTTGAAAGGGAATAAAACCTAATAAAATGAAATAGAAAAAGCAAAACATGCTTTAAAACAGGATAATAGGAAATCAACAATGTTTACCAGAATGCGTCCTGCTATTTTCAAAATTTCTACTCATACCATCAGACATAGAAAGATCAAATAAAACAGAACAGAGTAAAGCCAGTCAAATCAGAACATTGAATAAAACAAAACAATAAAATGGAACAAAAGAAAACAGAGAACAATATTGGATTTCAAAAACAAGACAGAAGGAAATCCCCCATATTCGCTATATTGTATAGTATTATCCTCTTAATAGATGCTCAGATTACCAGCCCTAGGCCTGCAAAGTCAATCAAACAATATAAGCATTAAGTTGTTTTTGTTCTTCAGTTGCTATCAACTCAGGCTGTCCTCTGGATGAGCTGGTTGCTTTTGGGAGGGAGTGTTCTTGAATCTCAGCCTGCATGCAGGTCAGCTCACAGGAAGGGCAGATTGGCTTGTCTCTCTTCCTAGGCTCTGTGTGGTTTGTGTGGCTCCTGGGAAGGGTGAACTGGCTTCTTGTTATACTCCTCCTAGACCCAGCATGGCTCCTGCCAACTCACAGGGAAGGCAAATTGGCTTGGCTCTCTTCCTGGGCCCTGAATAAATACCTTTTCCAACAACCCTATCAAGAATCCATGTCCTGATGCAGGGGCTGATTGGAGGAGAACCAGGTGCCAGCTGTCTCCTTAGTTGGTGCCACTTGCAGACTGCAAGGGAGGAAAACAAGAAGGCAACAAGAAGCTAAGATGTCCTGCGGGTCGGCACCATGCTCGGGCTGACTGGGGGAGAGCCAGATGCCCGCACCATCCAGTGTGAGGGCAGAGAGAAGAGAAGAGCCAATGCCCCCCAGCCATAGGCGACCGACTGATCCAGAGACACACAGTCTGCAATGATAGCTAATGCAGTAAAATACAATTTAATGCTTGTGGTGTTTAGTGTTTCACTAACTTTGCAGGTCTAAAGCCAGTAGTCTGATCATCTATTAAGAGGATAACAATATGCACTGTAGCATATATGGGGGGTCTCCTTCTGAAGGCGGTAACCATTGTTAATTCCTTATTATCTTGTTTCAAAATGATTCTTATTGTATCATTCTCATTGGTTTTTTTTTTTTTGGTTGGGTTTTATTCTGTTTTATTGTGTTTGAATTTATTTTATCTGATGGCATGGGCAGATATTTCAAAGATAACAAGATATACTATGGGAGCCATTTTGGATTTGCTATTATCTTGTTTTGAAATTCTGTGTCACTTACATTGTCCTGTGTTTGTTTTTGTTTTTGTTTTTATCAGTACCAGGGATGGAACTCATGACTGCACACTCGCAAGGCAGGTGCTTATGCCATTGAGCTAAATCCCCAGCCCCCACTGTCTTGTTTTGATTGGTTTTATTCTGTTTTAGTTTTGCTTGGTTTTATTCTCTTTAAAGTAAAATTTTTAAAAAAGAAATGAATAAATAAGTAAAAAAAGAATCCACGTCCTGGGAGAGCACTGATTGGCTAAGCCCTGTCACGTGCCTTCCCTGTGGGGCTGGCCTGGCCTGTAGAGGGAATGGAGAGTAGTGTCTGGTTCTTTGGCTTCTGGAGTGACAAACTGTTCATCTCAAATATACACTGTGGGGAATTCTTCAAAAAGGGGAGTGATGCTCTCGAGGGAGTTGGGGTTAGAAGCTGGAGGCCAAATAACAGCAGTGTGCATCTCACTGTGTCTGCTTCCTAGGCAAATCCTGTAAGGCAAGGACTGTGAAACTTTGTCTTTGTAACCTACATGTCTACTGTCTGGCACTGAATGTGTAGAAGCGTAATACTGAAGAAGATGCTCTTCCATTCAAGGAATCAAACACACCTAGAAATGCTGATGCTTGATCTTTTGTGAATGCAATAATGGATTTTTAAAGAATTTATTGCTTAAGGGTTTTCAAATTTAGAAGCAGGACTTGGATGCACAGGCAGGGATCTGTCTGTACAGGCACAGACCTTGTGTGATAGACAGACAAAGACACACAGACCATACCTCCCTGCCCTGGAAGAAAGCAGGTGGGCTGTTCTGCTACTGTGCCTCTCACGGGCATCACTGTCACAGTTAGAATCCTAGGCTCCCTTTTCAACTAGCATGAGGCTAACTGCAGGTAACTAAGAAGGAGGAACTGTTTTATTTTTTCTTGTTTCGGTTACCACTCTGGCTGCTCTCTCTAAAGCAATTACATATAAAACCTGTCCTCCAAGGGAAGTTTGAGTGCCTCTTAATCAGAGGTTATATAGGGTTACCTAAGACCTTTCCTAAGTGAGGGGCTGAGAAGAGTCAATCACTGTGCTCCCAAGCTGGCTCTATCTTCTTCCTGCAAATTTTTAGAGGGTGAACTTCACTGCCTAGCGATCAGTGCCCCCCCATCTCAGTGGGCCTCCATTACCATTTACAGCTGCACATTGCTCAAAATATAGCCTACATTTCCCAGAATACCATGCAGCTAAAAGCAGTCATGTGACTAAGTTCTGACCAATAGGATGTGAATGGGACTGTATACAATTCCTGACTGGCATTTCATTTCATTTCTCTTTCTTCTTTCTTTCTTTTTTTTTTTTTTGTTTGTTTTTTGAGACTGGTCTGTATTTTTGTTTTTTGAGAATATGTATCCCAGACTGGTCTGGAACTCACAGTGATCCTCCTGCCTCAGTCTCCCAAGTGTTGGAATTGTAGGTGTGTGTCACCATATCTGGACTGACTGGCACCTTTAGAGGGAAAGAATGTATCTTTCCTTTTCCTTTTTCTCCTTTCCTGCTGGCTGGGTTGTGGACATGGTAATAAGTTCAGATCATCTACATGAGGACATCATATTAAGAATGGCAGAGTAAGAAGACAGAAAGAATCTAGGTCTCTGACAAATTGCAGCTGCCATGGCAGCCCTGAACTATGATCCACAAGCTATTTCTGGGAAAAGAGTGCACCTGTAGTTTCTGTTATTGTCACTTTGAGTTGCTATTAGAACAGCAGATCTGATGGCCCAATCTGACCCACCACTATTTCTAATAAGCAAAGTTTTCCTGGAACACAACTACAGAGATTCATTGTATGCATCATCTACAGCTGCTTTCTCCCTCCAATCATAGGTAGGACAAAGACCATATGGATCACAAAGCCTAAAGTGTTTGCTCTTTAGGCCTTTATAGCAAAGTTTACTGGTGTCTACTATGCCCCACTGATGCGTACCAAAATACTAATCATGTTTATCTTAGGTTATTTTACTCTCTCTTTCTGTTTCTCTGTGTTTTCCAAATTTATTGCAATAAATGTTTTATCATCCAACAGATTCCAATAAATGTTGATTTAAATACTTAAGTTCTACTTGTTTTATTATTATTGTTTTGATCACCCTATCCCTCTCCAAACATCTCTGTCTCAACTAGGGTGAATTTTACACTATTTAAATCTACAATATTCATGCTTTTATTGTCACTCTCTTTCTGGGCAGAAATGTTTGAGCCCATACCAGCTCCCATAGAAATACTGAATTTGGCATTGTATTTGGTTTTGCACTTGGGAGGATATTTTGTTTAAGATAGGATCAACTATTCTAGCAACAACTCAAAAGATAATGGCATAAATAAAAAATAGGTGTACTCTCACCTCAAGAGCAGTTTGTACATAAATAGTTCAGGGCTGTTTTGGCAGCAGCAGAACTATTCTGTAGCTAGAATCCAACTTGGTGAGGATAATACTGGCTTTTGTTACTGGGCAGTCCACAGATGGTAACGATGTCAGATATAGCTTGATCTAGGGTACAAACAATATGACCAAGCCTGTTTTTCTCCAGATGTTTTGGCTGTGCTTATCTCCAATAATCTGTTTCATCCTTAAGTAGATTCTGTGTACCCTGAAAATGAGTCTTCTGGAAGGCTGGAGCATGCGTCTTTTTGGTTAACTATCTATAAAGCGTGTCCACTTAGCAAACTTCAGAGAAAGTTCTGATTGGACAAAATTTATGTCTCAAACAGTTATTGTGTCTAGGAGAATGGAATAATTCAATCAGCTGTGTGAGAAGGCTTGGGGTCAACAATGAACTCTTTTTCTCATGAAAGAGTGTTTTCATTACATAAAAAGCTAAAAGAAGGCGCAAGAGATAAAAATAAAAAACAATGGCTGCTCACTTCAGGTCACTTGGAGTTCTCGTGGTTTTGACTGCTGTTGGGTGTGAGATGTAACATTTGTTTGAAGCCTAAATCTGAATCCATATTTTCTGATTCGGATGCTACTCAATTATTGTTTAAAGTACTGCACCAAGCTTGGCACATCACAGTGCCCAGGTGCATGCTGAATAATAATTGTTTTTTCTTTCTCTGTTTTCATTATAGTCAAGACTGTGGTTTACAGTTTCAAGTCCCTGTTTGAAGACTGAAATGTAGTCAGCAATCAACTTTCTCCAAATAGCTGGCTATAAAACGACACCATCAGGCACCAGTTGACAAAGAATGGTGTAAAGAATTGAGCAATGCGGATTTGAAGCCCTGATCATCTACTTCTTGGATGTCACAAACCAGTTATTATATGTCTTTTGGATTCAGTTTACTCCTTCTAAAATGGAGATAATAAGATTGAGTTCTGATTTTTTTTTTAAAAGGATTCAGTCTCTCCTTCCACGTGATTCCATTTTAGGCTTTCAATTATTTGGGTGCAAACTTGTCTCTGTCTATTTAGCCCTCAAGTTATTGACAGTGAACAGAGGAGAATTTGGAAGGAGAAAATTTGTTGATAAAATCAAATTCAAAGCTGCAAAAAGTAGGGCAGCCAACTGGCTTCAGATCCATTACCTTATCAGATTGGATCTTGGCTGCACTGCAAAGCAGGGCTCCAGGTAAATGCTTGGAATCTAGCTCCTGCTGTAGGTTCAGAAAGGGCTTACAAGAGGAAGTCAATCGTCTTGTTAAATTGCTGCTTCAGTTGCTACTCAGTTTTGAAGAAGGTAGATGGTTTTTTTCCTTTCATTGTTTTACATACATCCATTTGTTTCATTCTAATCACATAGGAACCAGAGGAGGAGAAGAGCTGGGGACCTTGGGAATTCTGAGGGATGGGCTCACCCCTCATCTGCAGCACTGCTGCCAGCCTCGGTTGGCTCAATTGCCTCATCTGCAAAACTGGGACAATGATCTGGAGTAACCTGCTGGGTTAGAAAGCTGACACATGTCACAGGGGACAATGGGATGAGCCAGAAATTCTAAACAGTGCTGTATTGAACAAAAAGGAGCCAAGGTTGGGATGAAGGCAAACAAAGGCCCAGAAAACCAACAGGACACCGTTTGGATAGTGTGAAAGATCATGGGCATTTCTGCATTTCAGCAATGCTGCGCACCGCTTGGATAGGGCTGCTTCTGTTTCTGAAGGGGAAACTGAGGCACAGTGTACTTTTTCACATCTGGGTATACTGTGGGAGGATCTTCTAGACTGTAAACAAAGACTTGTTTGCCCAAGGCGATGTGATTTAATGTAAAGGTGCTCAGCTATAGAAAAGAGCCCAGAAAGTCAACATCAGCTGAAAAACCAGCCCAGCAAGGCTCCGGAAGGTGGCACCAGGGACAGTCACAATTCTAGTGTTCCCCTCTCTTGTGACTCTGCTTCCCTCTTCATTGCTTCTACTAGACTGAGTCTGCATCCTTTACCCCTGCTGGCTTTTCTGATTTCTTTTTCAATTTATTTTTAACTGATAAGTAAAAACATAAAATCATACATATTGGTAGGGTATCATGGACATTTTGTATATATCATGTATGGTTTAGATCAGGTTAAAAATGTCTGTCTCCAAGCTGGGTGTAGGGGTGCAGCCTATCATCCCAGTACGCGGGATGCTGAGGCAGGAGGATCAAGGTGAGTTCAAGGCGAGCCTGAGCTGCAGGCTCAAGATCAAAGCCAGGCAGAACTACATAGTGAAACCTGGTCTCAAAACACAAAAACAAAAGCGTATCTATCTCCTCAAATATTTGTTATTCCTTTATAGCAAAATCTTTCAAAATTCTTTCCTCTAGCTTTTGGAAATGTATAGCACATTGCTGCTGCATATAGTCACTGCACTGTACAATAGTACACCAGAGCTTCTCGCTCCTGTCTCACTAGAAATTAGTACCTATTGATCAACCTTGCTCCAACCCCCACCACAAACCTCTGGTTGAATACCCAGTGGGAGATTGCTGGGTCACATGGTAGCCCTATTTTTCATTTTTCAAAGAACCTCCGTACTGATTTTCATAAAGGCTGTACTAACTGACATTTCCCTACCAGCCTGTAAGGATTCACCAGAGCTTACTATCTTTTGACTTTGCTCTCTCTGCTTCCTGCCCAACTTCATGGTTCTTGATTGCTCACAGCTTGTAGGTCTCCTGGTTCCTGTTTACTGCCCTTTCACCTTCTTTAAATGCTAGTTTGTTCTGCTACTCACTACATGGCTCAAATTCAAAGCTTCCTAGAAGAAGCTGCCTATAAAATAGAAGCCTCTGTCTCAGGCACCAAGTTCTGTTTAACCGTTGGTAGCCAGGACTGTGGAGTCTTATGAGTCAAACATGGTATTTTATCTGTAAACTATGAAGAAAAGGGTCTGTGAAACTCTCAGGCATTTTAGGGCCTCAGGTCATGCGTAGTATTTGAATATAGGTATTTCATCTCTACTTTGTACTGTGAAAGGCTGGAGGCTGTTACACTGAT
Organism: Hydrochoerus hydrochaeris; assembly: GCA_004027455.1. Taxonomy (NCBI): domain Eukaryota; kingdom Metazoa; phylum Chordata; class Mammalia; order Rodentia; family Hydrochaeridae; genus Hydrochoerus; species Hydrochoerus hydrochaeris. Next base: position 950,250 of record PVLA01000032.1, read on the forward strand.
GATGCCACTGTAATAGAGAATGTGGCCTGCATTGTGTGAGAGCTACTAAAATGTTCAGTGGGAATTCAGAAAGAAAACTGACTTGAACTAGTGACTCAGAAAGGCATCATGGGTAAGGGGAAAATGAAATTGAGCATCAAAGCATAGGCAGAATATTGATAGAGACGAAGGAGGAGGTTAAGCAGGGAGAGCAGTGGTAAAGCAAAGCACAGGCATGGAGAGTTTCAGGGGAGTCAGGATTCACCTAGTTTGGGTAGTGACAGGAGAAGGAGAAAGCTAAACCTGTAAAACCTGAATACCAAAGTAAAGAGTCTGCACTTTATTTATGGGTTGGCATTGGAGGTGTCACTAAACAGTGCCCATGTGGGCAATGAAGGGATTGGCGTTGTGTTAGGAAAAGTCTTCTGGTAGCTGGATAAAGGGTTGGGGGAGGAAACAACAAAAGACAAGGAGTTTATTATTGTCACTAAGGTGTCTCAGAGAAAACAAGACCAGACAATGGATGTGGAATAATTTCAGAGGTAGAAAATAAGAGCTGATGGTTCCCAAGAGCTTTCGCATAGCCTTGTTCTAGGGGCTTTCTTTACAGTGTTTTATTTAATCCACAGTGGGAGTGCAAGGTATGTTTTATTTGTCTTAGTTTATAGGTTGTGAAACTGAGACTCAGATCAAGGCATGACCTGTTAAGCGTCACATAAATGAGTAATAGAGATGGACTTAGACCTAGGTCTAGGAGACTCCCAAGGCCATGGTCATTTGAGAGTTTTGGGCTCCCTCCCAAGAAGGCTGGTGGTTGACTCAATGAAGTGAGCAAGAAATTGTGGTGTCAAGAGTTTCAAGTTTGCAGGAGTGGATGGTGGAGAGGAGACTACTACTGAGATAGAAATTTGGAGACAAGTAAAGGAATACCTTTTCCTTGGGAGTTCTGAGTTTGGAAGGAGATCTGGGGAGATGAGTGAGGTTATGAGCTTATTTTGGCCTTCCCTCAAGGCAAAGTCCATGAATGAACCTAAGCAATAGTGGAAACTCAAGGCCGTGAAGAGGTCAGAAGAGTCAGAACTACAAAATGGGCCAATCAATTACTCCATCTATTCCCTTGTATTTGGACTGGCATGAATGACTGCTCTGTTTCCTAGGCTCTGTCACACTGCCCTGTAAGCCTGACTGATCTTCCACACCTGGCCATTGGTACTAGACTACGTCAGCACGTGGGCCCAGTCTCCCACTATCCCACCCACTTGGCCCTGGGTTGACAAGTACTCTCTGCCCCACCTGCTGGATGATAATGCCAAGAGCTTAGTTTTCTAAAGAAATTCCTTAGTTTTTCACACAAATAAGCCCTGTAAAGCCATGCCTTTAGTTCTGTAGACAATGACCGACTAAACCATCCATATTGCAAGGATACAACTGGGAATTTATGAGCCCTTCATGTGAATCAGACTCCCAGATCAAGTGTTATAGACAACCAGTTAATCTCTCTGCATGGAGGTGTATTTGAATCTTAGCAGTGAACACAGCTTTGCTCAAACAAAGGCATATATTTGTTTACAGTTGTTTGTACTTTTACCAAACTTCTAAATAATTTACTATATCAGATGCCATATGTCCACATCTGTCTCCATGGGTTATTATTATAAATACTAATAGTACTAGGCATATTGATTCAGTTTTGATTTTTTATTAGCAAATGTTTGCATCTCAGTTCTTTTTCTCATCCTTTATTCCTTCCCTCTTCCCCTTACCTCCATCTCTATCCTTTTCCCATTTACAAAACCTATCTACCTCCTTACTCCCCATTGTAATCTTTTATTTTTGCTCTTTATATTTTGGGTTTCTCATATGAAAGAAATGATATATTTAAGTTTGTGTATCTGGTTTATTTCTCTTAACATTATGGTCTCGAGATGCATTCATTTTTCTAGAAATGATTCAAGTTTATCCTTATTTATGGCAGATTAGTACTCCACTGTGTATAAATATTATATTTTCTTTGTCCATTCATATGTTGATAGACATAAAACCTGCTTCCAAGATTTATCTATCATGAATCCTGCTGCTATACACATAGGTATATATACGTCACTGTGATATGATCTTTAACTCCTTTGGGAAGATGTCTAGAAGGCGAATACCTAGGTCAAATGGAATTTCCATTTTAGCTTTTGGAGGAATCACCATGCTGACTTCCAAAGTGGCTGTACTAGTTTACATTCCCACCAACAATATAAGAGAGTTCCTTTTGCCCTGCAGTATTACCAGCATTTATCATCTGATCTCTTGACAACGGTCATTTTCTTCTGGAGTAAGATGGAATTATTATTTACTGATCGCTTTTTTTTTAACCAGGAATTAAAAATCTTCAGGAGATTATTTATGTCTATGCTCATGCTCTTTTGCATCTCTTTTGGCAGCCTTTTCCCCAGATTGGGGTAGTGAACCACTTGTGTGGTCATTGGTGCTCTGGTTCTCCAATAGTCAGTGGTAAATTTTCTTTCTTCTCCCATCCATACCATCCACAGTACTCTGCTTATTGGCCTCTCTTGCAGCACTTTTCCTTCTTGACTTCCAGATCACACAACTCTCCACTTCTGTCTGTATTACACAACTCCTGGGCCACCATTTGCATCCTCTGGGTTCTGGCCAACTATAGGCCAAGGCCAACTGTGCCTATTTTTATAGATAATAACAAAAATAGCATCAAAAACAAGCTGGATATTCATAAAAACCAATAATGTATCATTCTTAACTATAGAAAACAGATCTATAGTTATAATATAAATGCAAAGACAAACCAAATATTGACCTACAGAAAATATCTACTGAGTGCAAAAACTTAACCTCTACCAACAATAGAACAGCATTCTGTTAGTTAATAGCATAGAATTAACTAACTATCCAAAGTTTCTTAAAGCTTAATCGTTAGACTAGTAAAGATAGAGCCAATAGAGATGTGAGAAATGAATAAAGTAAAACTTGAAATATTTTTTAAAGGATTTTTTTTTAAGTTTTTATCGGTACCAGGGATCAAACTCACAACCACGTACTTACAAGGCAGGCACTTATGCCGCTGAGCTAAATCTCCAGGCCCTAAAACTTGAAATATTAAAGGCAAATGAGAAGAGAGAAAATTGATACAGGGGGTCTTATTGAGCAGTAAAAGGAAATTAATAGTATTAGATAACAGTAACAGAAAAAAAATTAACAAGAAAAGGAAAAACAGCAAAATAAAAGAAAGAAATTAAAATATGATGGGAAAAAGCTAAAAGTAGAAAAGAAACGAAGAAAATAAACCCCCAAATCCCCCCAAAATCAAGGAAGAAATAAACAAGTGAAAAAATCCATTAAAAAAATTCTCTGTGTTTTCAAATGAATGGTCTCTTTCCAGGTTCTATAATCTTAAAAGCTAGCAGCTCACGATTTTCTCCACCTAGGTTTCCAGCTTGTGGACTTGTGAAGTGCCCTGCTCCAGGAGCCCCTCTGTCCATACACCCCAGTCTGTGACAACTGTTCAGGAAATGGTGTGTCCTTGGCCACATTGTAGATGGGAAAAGCAATCAGCCCTCTGATCTCCGCTGGATGCGGGTCAAGGGGAAGGAGCTCAAGCAGATTGCTGGACTTAATGCAGACACTTTCAGATCCAGCCTCCTCTGAAGTGCCTACTTTTTCACTATGGGGATCAGAGCCCATGTCCTCTCTAACCTGAGCTTAAACTTCTCAGGGAATCTGTGTGTGACTTCACCCTCCTTAGTGCTGTCTCTAGTGGCTATCTCTCATTCAGTCACTGGAAACTCTGAAGTGGAGTTTTTGGTGGGTCCACCTTAAGTAATCCCTTCCGAAAATAGAGGCTGCTTAAACACTCTGGCAATTGGCAAGTGCTGCCCTGGCTTTCTTCCCCTACTCTAGCTTTTTGTGAAGGAGTCACTGTTGGAGTAAAACCCCACATTGTTTTTGTAGTTTATTATAGATGTGGGCTTTTCTTAGGGCTAGTGCTGCAGGCCAGGTCTGTCATTTCTTCCTGAAGCTATCTGCTCTCCAGGGCTTACCTTCTCTCCTAGGGTATTGGCCTTTCTATGATTACATTGGTTGATTGATAAATGACTCTGCTGACTGGTGTCAGAGGGAAACAAAACACATAATGGGTTTGGAGTTCAGGGGTGGCTATGGGCAGGGCTTGGAATCTGAGGCTGCAAACTCAGCAGGGGAAGAGAGTAGCATGTGGCATAAGTGTTTTATGTGTAGTGGCTTTGTCCTCTCCACAGCTATGCCAAGTCTTTTTAATTCCACTTAGAGGATGAGTAAACACACAGTGAAGTTATTTAATTAATGAACAAGTTAATTAAATGACTATTAGGTTTTTGTTGCTCTGACAAAACATCTGGAAAAGACAACTTATAAGAGGACAGATTTATTTTGGCTTACAGTTTCAGAGATTTCAGTCCATGGTCCTTTGTTCTAGGCTCGTGGTAGCCAGGAAGAAGCAACTTTAGGGAACAGTTTAGATTTAAAACCATAAAGCCGTAAGAGTGGAGAAGTCCATCTTTTGCCCAACTTTATATCTTTAACTCTTTATGCCTCTTAGGGATGATAAACTCTATGAAGTCTGTGTGGTTCATTTTGCTATTCTAATACTTCCCACATAGCGAAGGATCAGTACATGTGCTCAAGGATCAGTACAGTGTTGAGTCGCACTGTCTTTTTCTATAGCTATATGATATTATATACGAAGAATATGATGTATCATATTATATATGTACTATATATAGTGTATGACATATATCATACTATAATACCATATTATATATTACATAACACATCATAGAAGGTCCAGATTCTCTTAGGTATGGTATTGTTTATATAAAATGGGAGAAGAGTGTTGTAATTGAGGTCCCACATGGAGGTAAAGTGAGATATCTGGAGCTAGTGAGACAAGGGCAGGACGGTTGGGCTACGGGGATCTGTATACACCATCTCTGTCCATGGAAGACATTTCAGTGGGCAAACACATGGGGCAGGAAGCTGGTGACTTCATAATGGCTTTCTCCACTTTGGAAGATGGCTATATTCTGTAGAAAAACACTGAATCTTATGTAAAGACATCAACTCTCCTGCCTCAACTGAAATTTACTGGGTGTTGTGAATTCAGTGGTCACTTCTCCCCTGCAGTTGATAGTGGCTTTCTACCTGTGGCAAGTCAGGATTCTCAGTCAGAACCTATTTCCACCATAGGGTTTGCAGAGGCCTGAGGTTATGCAAATGTGCCTTTGTGGAGCATTCTCTTGGGGCAGAACTCACTCTCTGAGAAAAGAATCCAGGCCCCACTTGTAGGGCACAGCAAGCAAGCCAATGTCCCAGTCTAGCAGTTTTCCTCCCACACCTATCTGTCTGATTTCCCATGCACATGCCAGGGAGTCTTAATATAGTGGGTTTTCTAGAATCTGTGCCAAACCTGGAGCCCAATTCACACTATCACAGAGACCCATATGGTGAGGTGTTGCTCCAGGAGAGTTAGGGGATTCTCTTTAGGGGTGGAGAAGATGGAATGGCTTTGGTGCCACTTTTGGCTGGTTTGGGCAACTTTGGAAACTTGTGACGTGGATGGCAGAAATCACACATAGATGGCAGCAGGTCTCACTATGGCAAAAATGAATCAACAGATAGCTTTGTGGTGCCCCATGTGAGTTAATCAGAGCATTCTTTTTGGTTCATCTTTCTGTGAACAAGAAGCTTCTTTTGCAGTTCCTTTAGGAATCCAGGATATAGAGGAAGAAAGTGACATAGAGGCAAGATAGCCTAAAAATCAGTCCTATGACATACACATACACAAGATTCCTCCAGGGAACTTCCAGAAGCCTCTAGGGGCAATGTGGATGGGGAAGGCTAAAGGTCCTGCAATAGCAGCTGTAAAATGATGGAAATAGTGTGTGAACCTTCTCCTCTCAGGTCTGTGCCTCTGGAGACTTGGCTCATAGACAGAGTAAGAGCAGGTGATTTTCTGTTTCCTGTTTTCATCAGCATACCTCGCATCCTTCATGATGAGAATGAGTGCAGGCTTCAGTGATGGAAGGGTCTTCTGACATCATCCCTGCCAGCCTTGGTTTGCTGACCTGGCTACTCAAGGTAGCCTGCCGATGCCTTTGCGTGTGTGTCCGGGTGGAGTCCATCAGTATGAGCCAATGTGCCTTTGTAGGGCTGATAGCACGGATGGGAAACCTCGGTTTTGTTAATTTCATTGAAATAGAACTTGATTATAATTTGGAATCTTGAATGAAGTGCTCATTTTGGTATGATGAAAAATTCAGTTTGTGATGTCTGCTTATTTTAGACAGGCTGTTAAAAAGGGACTTTAGGGTCTTTTTCAGAAGCCCTAAAAGCTGAGGACAGTACAACAAGTGCTTTATATAGTTTTATCTTCAACAAAGGGACAGACAAACTGTGTATGTAGAATGTGCTGTGAAATCACAAAACTTCTTCTGCCAACTTAGGCCTACTCCTGGCCACTCCTAGGGTACAGAAGAAAAGAAAGGGGTGAGGAGTACATTGGACAGTAAGACCACGTTGGAGTGGACAAGCATCACAGGGTACTGGGTATTTCTGTGTCTCCTACACGGGCTGGGGGTGTTCCCTTCCATAAGCCAAATGAGGGAGGTGTGTGGAGAGCTGTTTGGAAGGATGGGTAAATGTCTCCAAGAGCTGGGGCGGGCATTCAGGACTGGGGTGCGATTCTCACAAGGGCAGTCTGAGAGCCTGAGGCTGGGCCAATTGCCTTCACCCTGATGGCAGAGTGGTATCTAAGCAAGCTGCGCTGTTGGTAACAGTGAACCCCTGGGACATGGCCCCTGGGAGGAAGCTGGCCTGGAGTCATCTTCAGAGGGAACTGGACCAGTGATCTATGAGGAGTGGGGTGGTCGTCTTAGTGGCCCACAACCAAATGGAGAAGTAGGAAAGGATTTGCGAAGTCTTGGAACAAGTTTTAGGAACAAGCCTTAGAAACTCTCCAGAGAGACTGGCTGAGAAGGAAGCTGATGCTGGCCCTCACTGGCTCTAAGACCTGCTGTTCCACCAGCAGCAGCTAGTGCTTAGAGCAGGAGGTGGGGTGGGAGGATGGAGGAAGTGACCACGGCCTGTGCTCACCGCGAGTCTGCTGGGCATGGCCAAGTCTTCAGGAGCTGAGAGTTTGTAGTTTTGATGACTTGGTCATTTTGTTGGAGTGGTTTTTTCACCCTCTGAACATGATCTAGAAAATATTTATCATCAAACTTGCCTGCAGCTGGTAAGCGTGGAGTGAGAATTCATGTTCAGATAATGGAGAAAGCTATGGGATTTGAACCAACTGAAAGGCAAGAGGGTCAAAGAGCACATAGAAAAGGTCATGGGAGAAAGAATACAAGGATTGGAACTTGTCCCCTATTAAGTGTCGCTTATTTAATCAGTTGCTTATAAGCAATGTTATTATGAGAATGTATTTACTATTGCTTCAACTTTGTTTTCGAATTTATTGATTCATAAAATGAATCGGAAACATAGGAGGAAATGTAGAAGAGGAAAATGAGAGGGATGTTTATGGCTTATTGTTACGGGTTTGTTTTAATTCCTAAAAACTAGTTACAGAAGAGCAAGAATGAGAATCAGCTGGCAGGGGAGGCCACTTCTTGGATACTGTGGAACTAAGTCAGTGTTATCCACTGTCTTCTGCCCTCAGAAGAGCCCCACAGGGTTGGCATAATCTCCACCACCTTATGGATGAAGACACTGAGACATGGAGAGAGTAACAGCTCAGGCTCTGTCCCACAGCTCGGAAGCAGCCAAGTGGGGGCTCTGTACCTTCATCGTGCTCTACGCCCATGGAGATGTGCAGGCTCTTAGATGCTGTGCCTTCCCAGTCTGGTTCCTCTAAGAGGACCCTTGAGTCACCATAATAATAGCAGGCTTTTTATTTAACACTTGCGTGGTTTTGGTCAGGGTTCTATGTCCTCTTATCCATCTTTCTTATTTAATAGTCCAATAACCCTGTAAGATAGGTAGCATTGTTATCTTCACTTTGCAAACGCAAGGTCAGGCAAGTATGTCTGCCAGCCCTGCAGCTGGCAAGTATTGGACTGAGGATTCGCACTCTAACAGTCTGGTGCTAGGGCCAACTCAGCATGGAAAGGAAGAGGGATCTGCCTGCCCCCGATCACTGGCTTCCCGGGTTGACAGCGTGAACAATCTGGCTTCATCTGTGCCTTTTCCAGGTGCCCACCCCATTCCTTTACAACCACTTCAGTGGGAGAGGTTCCAGAAGAACTGCTGTTATGACTCTTAAATGACCCCCAAAACCGTCTGTGTTGAAGCCCTGGCCACCAGCATATTGCACTGTGGGGAGGGGTAGCCTATGGTGCTGTTGGGGAGTAGTAGAACCTTTAAGATGTGGGACCTGGGGGAGCAGTTAGGTCACCTGGGTACCTTTAAGGGATTGTTGGGGTCCCAGAACTCCCTGCTACCTTTCCTGGCATCCATAAGCTTTGCTCTAGCAAACACCGCTTACCAAGAGTCTGCCTCACTACGGGCCCAAAGCCAAAGAGATAAGTGACGAACTGAAGGCTGAAACCATGAGCCAAGGTAAATCCTTTCTCTGTATTTTGTTACAGCAACAAAAAGCCACCTCTAGTGCATCCTTCCATCTGACCTCTGCATGCCATTCCTCATTCTTTCTTCAGACTTTGTGCCATATAAATTCTCCCTAATATGTTTTCATATCCAGCCTCTACCGATTTAAGGCTCATGGCAGAGAACGTCCTAGCTGACAAACACTCTCCACAGGCCATTTTATCTGAAGAAAGAGCCATCTGGGAAGACCATGTGGATGAGAAGGGAAAGGTAATAAGTTCTATGAGAAAAATAAGTAAATAAGAATTTGCTGATGTTATCTTGAAGGGGAGGATGAGGAGGATCCTGATTGCCTGGCAGGATAAGGGAGGAGCCCAAATGTTAGAAAAAAACAAGGGGAATTCTTTGAGGGCTACATTGGTGAAGGAACTTTAAGTAAGGGACTTAGAGTCAACTTTGAGGCTTTCTGTAATGTGCTGTTCAGTGATGTCCATTCTGTTCCCTGAATTGTACAAAGTCTACTTTAGAGTATCTGGAACTGATGGGACATAATGGTCTGGGAGAGGTGACCCAAGCCCCACACAGCAGTTCTGGAGGGTGAGCCATGAAGCTGAGACAGGGAAGGTGGTGGACACAGAGGATTAGAGGAGACGTGAGCTGCCTGTCCTTCCCAAGACAGTCTGACACAGTGGAAGGAATGATGGATTTTCTTGGGTCTGTGGGGTCACTGTTAAAGTCCACTGTTACCTAATTCTTAAGTATCACAGCAACCTAGAGAACTGGAGCTATCCAGAACTGAATCTTTCCTCTTTTCCACACTCTGAATTTCCTTTGCTTCAGACCTTTCAGGTCAATTTCTTTACCACAGACTTCAGTCTCTGTTTTCATCTGAGCATCTTCCATTGAACATAGAATTTAACTTCTCTGTTCTGACCTTGGCTCCAATTCCTGGCTTCTGATTTTCTCTCTCCATCACAACTCATCAGTTCAGAAATAGGCCCCAGAGTAAAACTTTCCCCTAGGTCAATCTGCTCCTGGAGACACTCTTGTTTCCTGCTCCACCCTCTCTCCTCATTAGTCTACCCCAGGCCCATCTGCAAAAATGGAAAAGAAGCTGGAATTTCTGGAGATGTGAGGAAGAATTGCATTGGTCAGGGTTCAGCTGCAGAAAGCAGAATTTCCTCAAATCATTTTAAAGTTGAAACAGATTTAGCAGGGGATATTCAGTGGCTCATAGAATTCCTGGGAGTTTTGAATTAATAGGAGTAACACTCAATGCTACATTAAAAAAAAAGAAACCGAAGAGGGCTTCTACATTTCCACAATCCTGAGGCTATTTACTAAATTTGCAATTCTTAGTGTAACTGCCCTCTCCAGAAACATGGCATTAATGTCACAGTCAGGAAGGCAGGACAGAGCATAAAAGACTCCAACATGTCAGGAATACACCATGCTTAGGAAGTTTCTGCTACTTGACAGCTCCAGAACTTTGTCATGCCTAATACAGTCTACACTTGACCCTTGCCACTACCCTTATCTCCAGAAGCTAGTGATGGAGTACTGAGCTCATGACAATTTTATTATGTATGGTGGTGCTTATCTCCAGAAATAACAGAAGTAGAAGAATGGTGATCATCTCACTTTCCACCTTAAATCTTCCACTAGGGATTCAAATTAGTGGAATCCAAATGACACCAAGAAGTCCATCTGCCAGGGATCCTGGGAAACACTGCTTAGCTTTCCAGCCTATGTTGTACAAGCACTCATATAAAAGAGAGGTTGCAAAGATTTTGTTCTTTGATCAATTGTGTTTACCACAGAGGGTTAACCTTCAGTGGCTCCTCAGAATCCCTTTCTCAAAACAGATTTATCACCCATGTCTTTGAAATAGTTGAGGACAGTCTTATCTGGCACAGGGTAGAATGACTCATAATTAGACTATTATTTATCATAAACTGTATTGTAGCCTCTTCCAGGTTGTTAATATATAGTAATTTATTAATGGCTAATGGTGGAAAATAGCACTATATAGCATTAAGCCATGCATAGATTTGTTTGCAGCTCAGCTGTCAATGGCATGAGGTCCACTTAGTAGATCTCTTTTCTGGAGCAGTACTAAAAGCAGGAAGGATAGAATCCTTCAAGTTTTTTTCTCACTAGGAAAATAGAAGAAGTAAAAAGCCAACTTATCACCACATTACAGTGACTACATCATCATCTCTCTTGCAGGTTGAAACGGCACACACTCTTTCCCTTGTGTGTGTGTGTGTTTCAGTCACTGAGCCTTCTCTCATTATGTCCAGCTGGTTCCAGTCATTAGTAGACTCTTCCTAAGATAGTCCAGTCCTACTGGAAACAGGAAATGCTAGAAACAGCTCTAGAAAAGAGAGTTCATTTCTGGCTTAGTTTCGCCAGAGTTTCACTAAGCATCCAAATTTTTGGTTGTTTATTCAAATTGAGCTTCTTAGTCTCCTGAGATTTACCCCTTATAATCAGCAAGCTAATAACCTGAAGAAAAGAAAAAAGTCACACCATTTTCTGACCCATCTTTGGAAAAATGTGTGCTTTTCCTCTGCCTAATTCCAAAGCTGAAGCCAAGTGGTTAAAGCTGGAAAGACTGATTTTTAATAACTGAGCTAGCCAACAGTAAAAATTATTTAGATCATTCCAACTAATTAAATTAAACCTTATTTATTTTTATTTATGATTAATGGGAATATCCTGAAATTGATAGGACTTGAACTTCAAAATATAGTTTAAAACTTATAAGGAAAGTCAAGGCTTAGATCAGAGAGTCCAAATTTGTATTTAATAGGGAACTTCTGAGTATCAACATCTCTAATAAGTTATCTTCAGTTATTTTTGGAATGTGGTTGTTATTATAGATATGACTTAGTTTCTCATCCCATATTTAAAAAAAACCCTGGCAGAAGCAAGGTTGCATTTGTTTAGAGAAAGGCAATAACATTTACCAGGAGAAAAAATTGCATTAAAAATCCTTTTATAAGAATTGGTGTTTATTACAGTTGTACAACTAGCTATGAATTTGTGCAAGTTGTGCCTCCTTTCTGAGGTTATTTTTTCACTTACATGGAAAGTTCAGCTTTGTTCTCACCAACATGTGGCATGAAAACAACCGAGTTCAAGGACGAGCCTGTGTGTTCAGTTAACTGGCATTAACTCCCACACAACTCCATTTAGTCATGTTGACTGTCATGCAACCTCTGTCTCTGTCTCTGTCTCTCTCTATATATATCTGTCTCTGTCTTTCTGTCTCTGTCTCTCTCTCTCTCCCTCCTTCTTGATATTGGGGATTAAATCCAGACTATTACACTGAGCTACATCTCCAATTCTTCTCCCCACCCTTTCTAGACATGATCTCATTAAGTCACTATGTAGCCCAGCCTGGGTTCACACTCGCAATCCTCCTGCCTCAGCCTCCTATACCTATGAGATTACAGGTATGTGTTACCATGCCCTACTGGATTTTTCTCCTTTATTGCTGATGGCTGTCTTTATATTTGCTGGTTCCACTAGGCAATGTCATCTCCAATGCTATATTTACCCAGGTGTGCTTATTAATATACTGTATCCTTTTAAAGAATCAATCTGAGCCGGTTGTGGTGACACACGCCTGCAATCCCAGCACATGGGAGGCTGAAAGCAGGAGGATCGTTGTGAGTTCAAGACCAACTTGGATTACAAAGTGAGCTCAAGGCCAGCCTGAACTGCAAAGTGAGACAATGTCTCAAAAGTAAACAAAAAAAAAATCAATCTATGAAGTAATATATAACCATGGGGATGAGACTGTTTCACTTCATAGATGAATTAGGATGACTTTTATTGCTACTTAATAGAAAAAACCCAAACTGCTTCAAACAAGTGGGATTTACTGTGTGTTATCCAATAAAATAGAAATCCGAAGGTTAAAAATATGTTAATCAGTGATGATTGCAGGAAGCAGAGGCCCAAACTAACAATGGCTAAATGAGCTTTGTTTCTCTTTCACATACACAAGGCCAGAGATAGGAGTGCTTGTATCAACATGGTGCTCAATAACACATGAAGAAACTTTCATCTTCTTCTAGCCTTCACATCTTCCACTGCAGCATTTCCTAAGGGAATGGTGCACTGTCCACACGGGCCAAGCTAAAGGCCAGAGCACCTGCCATCACATTCATGCTCCAAGCAGGATGGAGAAAGGATGAAGATTTACATGAATCAGATGTTTCATAAAGAAGCTTCCTAGAGGCTGCCTGCTGACATTTCTGCTTACAGTCATTTGGCCCGGAGTTTATCATCCAGATGCACCAACCTTCAGAGAGAAAATGTTTTCACTCTGGATGGCCAGGCCACTGGCTATACAATGGGCCAGAATTCATGGAAGATGGTGACAATCATTTCAGAGGGGATAGTTCCTGACACAGCACCCTTACACTGATGAGCTTTAGGGACTTAACTCTGTTTTCCCGTGATTCCCTGGCTTTGTCTACTGAGTGTTTCACTCTGGTTTGGCAACAAAGCTATTTGAGGAGGTCTGGAAAACTCCCACCATGACAGCGTCTAGAGTCGCTTCTGGATGTTCTCCTAAGAAATGCCAGAGAGGTTTCCCATAAACCCTGGCAAGGCTGGATTGAGTCACCTGCTCACTTCTGAACCCACCAATAGGAAGTGGGGAGGCACAGCTTTTAGACCGACTAAGTCCATCTTCAGACTGGGACAGGGTTGTCTTCCCAGAACAAGCTTCCTTGTCAAAGAGGAAGCTAACCATCCCCAACAAAAGCTGGGACTATGCTGGGAAAGCAGAAAAAGGACAGAAGGTACTGGGCAAGGGACACCCTAGTCTGGGCCAAAGTCCATGAACATAAACAAATTTTAGAGAAATGGCTTCATGGCTGCTTTGTTTTGCATCCCTTTATCTTCTTATGACTCAGACATGTATCATTGAGTGAGTTCAAGGCTGTCAATGCAAGCAGCACATTAACAGACTCTTGCAATGGAGGATTTGCAGCAGCATCAAGGTCCCTGCATTCACCTCTCCCTTCCCTGAGAGGGACTTTTCTCTGGAGCACCCTCATGTAGGAAACTGCCAGGCTTCCTCCTTAAGCCACAGGGAGAAAATCAGAGCTCAGATCCAAGCTGGAAGTTCCATCGTATATAAAATGGAAACATTCATCGTCCATCCCAGAAGGTTGTAATGAAAATGAAGTACATGCCTGTGAAGGAAGGTGCTAACATTTTCATATCATCAGATTCCCAGGGAACCATGCATAACACATGGCAGTAAATAGTGCATAGTTGTTAGACATTTTTGGCACTAGATTAGGTAAGATACACATGTGGATGCTTCATGCAGAGTAAGCATTTTATAAAAGTGAGTTTTTTCTCTCTGGAGAAATGCTCTAATACCATCAGTCACAGCCACTCCAGAGGTCTTCAGGCCTGAGTACTACACCCCAAGTTCCTGGTTTATGGAGACCAAATTTGTTTTTTAACTACCGCAAAATCAATGCCCCGTGTCATCTCTGGTAAAACATAGGATGACAATCTCTTTGTCTCTTGAAAAGAAATGAATCAGACAATACAAGCATGTTCCTCTATTGTTACTAAGTGGGGAAAGTGTGTTTGTGTTATAAACTGAATATTTGAGTCCAGCATGGTGAGCACTCGGCAGTATGGAAATCAACGAGGGCTGGGTAAATCGATCTGACACTTGCTGAATGCAAAGGTATTTTAATGAAGAAAGAACCCAATATCAGCAAATGCAATTTCACCATAATGTTGCATGAAACAACTTGGATGGTCCAATTCACTTGGTTGTAAAAACTTGGATTTTAGTCTTGATCTTACATGGATTATAAATTTTTTAAAAATGATAGGAATTATGGGTTGTTTTCTTTTTATTAGACATTTAATTATATAGTCTTTTCAGACTAGCTATGGATATTTCCTTGGTTGTTTAAGCTTTGACTAATAATATAAAAATTACTCGCAAGCACTTACAGTGTTTTTTTTTTTAATCTACTTTTTGTTTTTTTTTTTTGTCTTTTTGAGAAGGGGTCTCACTATGCAGGTTAGGCTGGCTTGGAACTCAGTTTGTATCCCAAGCCGGCTGCCAACTTGCAGAGATTCTCCTCCCTCGGCCTCCTGAGTGTTGAGATTACTGGTGTACGCCACCACTCCTGGCTCTTTTCTAAATGTGTGTCTTGAGTGGAAGTTGTCCTACAGGCACTTCATACATTGGTTATAAAGTGTACTCTTAAAGCTAGAAGAACCTGAGCACGACGGAGTGCTCCTGTCACCTCCGCACTCTGGGAGCCTGCGACATGCAGATTGCAAACAACTTAGTGACCCAGCGAAAACTTGTCTCAAAATAAAAAATTAAAAATGGCTGGGGATATAGTGTAAAGGCCTTGGGTTCACTTCCCAGTACCACAGGGAGAAGAAGACAAAAAGCTAAAGGAACGTTGATGTAAGTTTGTATGCTTGTTCACATATGGTGCTGATATGTGTGAGTCATATCATATAATTAATTTCTTCGGGGTAAAAGGGCTGCCTCATCCAACAAAAGCTGTTTACTCTCTCCCTCCCCAGGAAGATGCCTCACCAGGTTACCCTTGCCTAAGGTGAGGCTGCGGATTGCCGCCCTCAGGATGCCTGGAAGCTGAGCCCATCTCTTCCCCAGCCTTGTTTGGTGGCACCTCCTCACCAGGCTCAGTGCCCTACTAGGTCATGGAAGCAAATATTTCCCTGATGAATTCACCAGAAATGACAGGCCAGAATTACAAACCAGAATTTTCCTATTGGGAAAATGACGAGTGTTTTACCAAGTTCTTCTACACATATAAATACTTTCTCATTTCTGCATTCTTCTGGCTTGTGATTTTGAATCTCATTTGCTCAGCCACTGGCCTTGTGGAGCATCACACTGTTGTGAACAGGACAGGCAGGCCTCTGCTGTCATGGTGGCCATGTGTTCAAAAGTGAGACAGAAGTCTAGTAGCTAAGAAAGCCAGCCCTCCCTGGTGGCAGTGAATAACGAAAGCTGTAAGAAAATGAAACAGAGAGATTGGTCAACAGCAAAAGTGCAGCTGGACTAGAAGAATTCACTCTGGTGTCTATAGCCAATAACAAGGCGTTGAATGCTTCAAGTGGCCTGGAAGAAGAAATGATAAATATTGAGATGATGGATATAATAATTATCCTGGCTTGATCATTATGCAATGTATATTTGTATCAAAACATCCCATTGTGCCCCATAAATCTGTACAATTATTTTGCATCAATAGAAGCTAACAAAAATTAATTAATTACTCTTTTAAAAAAGAAAAAAAATTAGATACAGCGTAGTGACTGAGGGCCCTTTCTGTCTCTTTGACTTTGTGTCCTTCTCTCTTGCTGGCCCTCACTGAACTCAGCACCTCTTGTTTTATTTTTAATTGGTTCAAACCTCAAGCCCACCTTCCCTTCTGCTGCCCCTGGGTTTTCTCTCTTCATCCTTGATGGGAATGTGCAGCCCAGTATCTCCATGTGGTCATCTCCTCGGTCCCAGTGACTGCTGAAGCCAGAGGTCCTGCCCTCAGAGAGGCCTTGGCGGCCACTCTGTTTGAAGGAATGACTCTTATCAAATAGTATCAAACTGATAGACCTCTTTGATCCAGCCCCCAATGGGTATTAGTGTTGGGAATTGTCTTGTTTGCTTTGTTGCCATGGTAAGAGTCTACCCTTCTTTTGAAAATACAAATACCCCAGAAGTAAGGATCTTGATTGTGTTACTTTCTAGTACCCTGAAGAGCATTTGGCCTGTAGAATGTGGGAAGTACTCAGCTTTTGTTGAATGAATGAGGGAATGAATGAATGGTGATACAATAAGTTAGTAAAGCAAATGATGTAGGCCATGGATGAAAATGAAGAATAATAACACCCATATGCATGTTAAAATAATAACCTCACTAACAGTAGTGACTCATAAAAATATCAACTAGGACTGACCCTAAGAGCGGACTTCATTCTCATCCTATTTCCCATGAAATAGGACTTAGCTCTTGGTCTCATCTGCCCTCCATAAAAAACTGAAGTTTGCAAAGTGTTAGAAAGTCGTGACGGGGGTAGCACTAAGCTCTTTGCAGTGGGCTACTCATTTAATTCTCTCACACACACAAATCTTTACAAGGTGAGTGCAGTGTAGCATGAAGCTGTTAGATTAATTTAGAAGAAATCCACAGACCAAAGTCACACAGCCAGTGAGCAGAAGACCAGGGGTTGAAATGGAGCCCTCTTGCTGTGGAATCTGTGCTCTTAACCACCAGGCTGGAGGAAATCCAGTGATGGCACCCGAGGGAAAGGGTGGGGAGAATTCACTCTCCAGCACAGAACGGTGCGAAGTGACAGAATCCCTGTTAAGCATCTCAGTTTGCCCCTGACGCTTCCCCTTAGCCTGCAGAGGCTCTGCGGCCTCACCTTTGCTCCCAAGCAGAGCCCGTGGTACCAGGCACCTGTGCTTTCTGCTGTCCTGCACACACACACTCGTCGTTCCTCCCTCCCAGTGTGAATATCTGAAGGATCCTTCTCTTTAAAACTGGCGAGGAATGGTCAATTATTTTTTCTGCAGCAAATTTTTCTTTTTCTTTTTTCACATGAACAGCACTGATATTATAGTATAGGACTCGGGGTGTTGGCTGTGAGAGGTGCAATAAAATTTACCTCTCCAGTTTATTTTTTCCCCTGAAAATGTGATTAAACCAATTAGGTACAATTCCTGATGAAGGAAAATTTGCTCACTCTCTGGCTTGGTCCCTAATTGTACCTGGGGACAAAAGCATCCCACAGAGCCAAGATGAAAGTACAAATTAGAAATAGAAAAAAAAAAAAGCATCAGACATAGAAATAATATCCTGCAATAGGCATTAAACAGGAAAAAGTTCTGATCTCAGGGAAAAGGGACATTGGTGATCCTGTGTTGTTTTCCTTGTCTGTGTAACATCATAAGTGCTAGATATCTGTCCCCTCAGCCCTTGTAAAGTAAGGAACACCTATTCTTTTAGAAAATAAACTGTACTTAGTTCCTCCTCCAATTCTCCCCTTTTGCTAGGAGGCCTAAGTTATTGCTGGACTTACCCACATGCCTCTCTACCCTAGTGATGTCCCAAGGTTATGCATGAGTCTTGTTTTCTAAACTGGGTGACTTCGCCTGTATCCACAGTCCAGATCTCTGGGAAGCAACAAGAGCAAAGCATAATAGTCACCTGCAGAAAAATTTGAGAAGTTTCTTTCCAAGAGTGCTAACACTGAAACGCCCTTCATAGTTTTCCAGGCCTGGGAGTAAATGACTTGCTGCAGTTAGTTACCTGCAAACTAATCATCAGAACCCCTAACACAGGGCTCCTTGCCCCACATAATTTCACCCATCACAAAGCTCGACTTCACCCAGCTTCCATCAGAACCACTGGACTAACAGAGCAGCTGAAGCTG
Source organism: Hydrochoerus hydrochaeris (assembly GCA_004027455.1). Taxonomy (NCBI): domain Eukaryota; kingdom Metazoa; phylum Chordata; class Mammalia; order Rodentia; family Hydrochaeridae; genus Hydrochoerus; species Hydrochoerus hydrochaeris. Next base: position 968,307 of record PVLA01000032.1, read on the forward strand.
GCCATTTGTAAAAAGTCCAGCTCTGGAGCTTGTTTGGAAAGCATAAGTGTGTTAATGTAATACTTCTCTTGACCCCGTGGCCCCATTTACCAAATGCTGTATTAGTTTTACTTCCTTTTGAGACACTTGGTAATTGTAAGAGGCGTCAGAACCTGTTGTTTCCTCTGCTTGTTACTATGATGAAGTAGCATTTCCTGGCCAGAAGTCTATTTAAGCCCCCTGGCTTGGGTTTCTGTTTCCACTACTTTGCTAAAGCTGCATGAAAAAAGGGCATCAGTAATTTCACATTACAAAAGATGACAGCAGATGTCCATGTCTTTCCTTGACAGTCTAGAACTTCCTGCTGCCTTTGACGCTGTTGGCCTTTCCTCCTTCTTGAGGCTGTCTTCCCCTGGCTTGATATAAGATTGCTTGTTCCTGCTTTCTTCTTTGCTTTGAACTTTTCTGCCACCTAACCGCCTAAAATTTCTATTCTCCCAGAATCGTTCTTATTTTATTGTTTTATATGCTTTCTTAGAGATATCTCAGCCAATCTCCATGTTTTAATCTTTATTTGTTTTAGTTACATGTTGCTACAGCAAACCACCTGAAACTTAGTGGTTTAAACTTGAAACAAAAAATTGCCTCCACAGTTCCTTGAGTTAACTAGACGCTCTTCCTTTTGTGGTGCTGAGAGGGTTGATTTCTCCAAATGGCCTCATGCACGGGGCTGGGAATTGGTGCTGGCCACGCTGGTGCTGGGAGCTCACTGAGGTTGACAGTTGAGGATCTTGGTCTTTGTCTGCAGAGTTGGCTTTTTATGATTGCTTTGGCTTCCTTAAGATGGTGGTTGTATTCCAAAAGAAGGAGGCAGAAGCTGCCTGTTCTCCTAAGATAGAAGTTTAAGTGTCCTAAACACTGCTGCAGCTGCCTTGTGTTGATCAAAGCAATCACACAGACAGTCAGGCAAAATAAACTGCATCTCTTGATGGGGAAGTGGCATTTGCATGCCAAGAGGGAAGGAATTGCTGGTGTTCATATATGCAGATTAGCTTCCATGGTTAACCATCTGGCCAGGACAACTGATAGCTCTCAAGTGCAAAACGCTCTTACCCCTTCCCCAATTCTCATCCCATCATGGAATCAGCTCAAAGTCTGGGATACTTCATGTCAATCAGGAACAAAGGAGGATGAACCACCTTGAGTCTACTCCTTGAATAACATTTCAGCTATATTTTGGGGGGGTATAAAGATCTAGAAACCAAAAAAGCAAGTGCTATTGCTAGCTAGTCTACAATGCTGGAAAAGAGACAGAATGAAGGCAGAAACAGAGAGCACAGGAGGTGCCGGGCTGCCACTATTCTCAGCAACTCTGAAATCCAGCAAGGCCCAGATAGCCATTTTCTCTAACTCCTTAGGCAGAGAATACTCCTGGACTAACAGTGCTTTTCTGTCTCTTATAAGTACCTTTCCATGGCCCTTCTCTCTTCCCTGTGGAGTCTTGCCATCACTTTTTAAACTGTCTTTCTTTTCCTCTCTGAAATGCCCTGTGCTTGTAGCTAAATAGCTTTCATTACCTGCTTCCTGCTCATAGGAAGTTTGAGGCCCAGGGTCTATCCATTCCCTCTGAGTTTAAGTGATATAATTCCTTTTATGTTGTGAGTGTCCCTGTATATTAAACTATAATTAATACCAAGACGTATGAAATGTGCAGAGCAGTCTGTGCCTTACTGTGAGTTACACCGTATTGTATAGAATAGTAGCTGTTAGAGTATGCCTTGCCTTAAATGACTCCATTTTATAAAACACATCGCTTTACTTCATTTTGAGTACAGAGGCTAAGGCAGAATGACTTGGTAAACTTGCCCGTGCAAACAGATAGCCATCAGCTGTTGGACATACCAACTATATCAAAAAGAACAACTCTGAGCCGCACGGCACAATCTTAGGGCACAAATTGATAAAGAAATTAATCTTGATGATAAAAAATACCATCTATAAAGTTATCAAATTGAGTCAGGGGCATATGGTGTTATTGTCTAAATCTCAAACATCCTCCAAAAGTCTAGAGGTGGGGCCTGGTCAGAAGTGGTGGATTACTGAGGGTCAGAACAGGCAGGTCATTGATTTGAAAGGCTGTATTCTTGCCCCCAGCTCCTTCTTTTTCTCTCTCTGTTTCCTGGCCAGCATGGTGTGAGCAGTTTTCTCTGCCATGCTGTTCTGCCTTGTGGTTTCTGCCTTACAGAAACCACAAGGACTTAACCATGGACTGAACCCACTGAAACTGTGAATCAAAATAAACCTCTCCTAGGTTAAATTGTGGGTGTCCATATTTTGTCCAGTAATGGAAAAGCTGATTAATACAAATGGACATATGGAAAACCAGTTATATCAGAGACAAACAGCCCCCATGAACTTGCTGATCACACTGGACCAACAAATATGCAACTCCTCACCTGAATCATACAGAAGGAGGGCCACCCCACACTAGGGCAGAGCAATGGTACTCACTGACCTGTCATCTCATCAGACCACCTAGTGAACACATCATGAAGCAGACAGATGCTGAACTCTGGCTTTCTGTCCCCCAGCTTCAGCTCAGCTCCATCTCCCTGCTTGCCATTGCCCACTTGAATTGCTTGCCATCTGGTTTTCTGCTTTGAACCAACTCTGTGCTTTCAATCAGCCACCCCCCACCCAAGCTCTGCCTGGTCTGCAATGTTATCTGGCCATCTGTGGTGACTTTTCATGGTCTCCGTGGTCTCTCTGTCTTTGCTTTCAATTCTGCCTCTGAATCCTGCAGTCGCTGTTAAGCCTTTCTTAGTCATTCTGTAAGCTATGTATTACTGTGTGAAGTATAATGTGTGGCTTGAGTGTTACAGCCATTAGTGATTAAGGTTGGAATAAAAGAACCTGTGATTACTCAACTCATTGGCTATCAGGTGAAATCATAAGTATCCAGTCAGATAAGTCTGATGAAATCAAAGTAGCTTATAAAAGACACAATTGTGGAAAAGACACAAATGTGGCCAGGCTATGTTGGTGGCACAGCTAGCTCACAACACAGAGTATCCACAGAACTGAGACAGTCAAAATCAATGTGCAGTAGAGCGAAATCTTAAAAATTCTCAGAAATGCTGTTGTCTACCTTAGAGAGTCTAGGAAATTTCTCCCTAGGGAACCTTTTATCCGAGGAGTCTACCAGCACCACCTTAACTCTTTTTATTTCAACAAAGGGTTTTACAACCACATCGTTGCTGTCTTCTTTACCTAGAGATTATGTGTTCCTGGCAGCTTCTCAATTTGACTTTTACCCTGTGATCATTTTTACTTTGAGAAAATTTTATTTTGCAGTAAAATCTTGTATTGAAATTTTTACCTCTAAATTCTACTTGGAAACTGAACAGGTAAAATGGGCAAGTGAAATGAATAAGCACTTCACAAAAGAAGCCCAAATGGCCAATAAATACATGAAGAAGTGAACAATTCCTTCTTAAGTTCATCTTGTTCCTTTTGTACTTTATTGTCAGCATCTAAATGAAACCACCATTCTGCCTAAAAATCTCCTCAGCCAGACCTATTGAGCTATTAGTTGTTCTTTCTTTCATGTTATTTCATCAATTATTTTGCTAATTTAAAGCTTATGTCCCTGTTACATTAAATGAAATTTGGCCTAAATCTGCCTCCAGATTTTCACAAAAGCGGCCTTCAAATTTCTGCAGTGACCTCTGCACCTGTTATCACAGCCCACACATCAGAGTGCTATTTACAGCAAAGTTAGTGAGAAACTAATAATATATTGCCCAGCTGTGTGACCTTTAAATTCAGTGATTTTTAAATTTACTAAGAACAAGGGAAGCTAGAGGGTTGATTTGGGTTTTTCCTTGGTAACAATTCCCTTATTTCATGCAAGAATTCTGCTTCTGTGGTTTCAGCAGTCTCATGACAGGTTGTTGCCAAGAGCACAAGGATAGAGATGCAAGATGCCTGTGTCACAGCGTGTGATAATTTAGGGTGCCTGGGGGTCTGCTCTGTCATCCCAGCCTCTGTCCCACTGTGGTGTCCTTATGTCATGCACACTTTATTTTCTCATAGTGACTCCCTAAACAACTACACCTTACCTAGCATGTTTACTGTGTTAGGTACACACAACCCACAGAAGATTTGAATGGTAAGAGAGGATGTGTGTAGGTGATGTGCAAATGCTCTGCTGTCTTATATCAAGGACTGGAGCTTCCACAGGTCTTGACACCTCAGAGGTTCCTAGAATCAAGGCCTGGCACACACTGAGGGATGACCACACGGCCTGCCCACATGGTGGGTAGAGGTTCCTGAATTGCTCATGTTGCCTGATTCACGAATTGCTCTTTGCCCAAACTCTGCTAAATTTAATTTAACATTTCTCTTTTAACACCCACTCTTCTATAATCTCTAAGAGCAATTTCTACAGCCTTTATGTCATCATCAACCCTTCCCAGCTTCAGACTGTTAAACCAATACCATACATACTAGGTTTCCGTGATAGCAGCACCAGACGTTCAGGTACTGCCTTTGCCCATTTCTATGAGACTGAATAATTTATAAAGAGCCCAAATTTATTTCTCATAGTTATAGAAGCTGAAAGCCCAAGAGTAAAGCACCTGCTGGTGCTCTATTGGGTGAGGGCTGTTCTCTGCTTCCAAGATATTTTGTTGCTGCATCCTGGCGTGGTGAAAGGCAGAAACCCAAAAAAGAATGACCACAGTGTCCTTAGCTGGTGGAAGATAAAATAAAAAGCACCTATCATGGTGCCTCTGGGGTTTTACAAAGTTGTGAATCCCCTTCATTAGGACCCCACATTCATGATCTAGTCATCTCCTAGATGCTCCACCTCTCAGTCCTTTCACCTTGGTGATTAATTTCCATATATGAATTCAGGAGGACCCATCCGGACCATAGCAAGCCCCAGTGTCAGCTACTGCTGAGTAGTAAACCGCTAAAGTCAGTGGCCGAAGACAACAGTCACCATTCATTATCAGCCTTCCAGGGGACTTACTGTGTGGGCTTCTTCAGAGCATGGCTGCTTCCACACTAGGTTTCAAGGCAGAGAGAAGAGGCTGGGGGTGGTCATCTTTGAAACTATCTGCAAACCTCTATGTTTGTATTTCTAATTCTGTCTTCCTTTGGGATATTTCCACAGACACCTCAAGTCCTGCATGACCTAAACTCAACTCACCATGTTCCCTCTTAGATCTGCTCATCCTATGTTCTTTAGTGCAGTAAAACTAGAAGGCTAGAATCCATCCTGGTTCATATAACTGGTCACTACCCATGTACATACATATCTGAGCAATTTCAGCTTCTTTATTTTTCAACTGTGTCCCACTTTTCTCCACCTTTAGTGCTGTAAAAACTGAATGCTTGGGTTCTCCCGAAATTCCATGTGTTGAAAGAGTGACTTCCAGTGAGAGGGAATTAGGGGGTGGACCTTTCGGAGGTTAGGTCAGGAAAATGTAACCTTTGACGGCAGAACTGGTGACCATACAGAAGAGGCTGGAGAGAGACCCCTCACTGTCTCCCACTGGATGAGGACAAGTGAGAAATCAGCTGTCAATGAACCAGGAAGCAGGCCCTCATGAGACACCAAACATGCTGGTGCCTTGATTTTGGACCTCAAGAACTGTGAGAAAGAAATCTCTGTCACTTATAAGCCCTCCAGCTCATGGTATTCTGTGGTAGCATTCTGAGAGACGGAGGCACCTCCCCCTCAGACCTTCTCACCTAGATCATGGCAGTGGCCTCTAAGTGGCCTTCCTGAGTCTGGAAGACAAAGGTGTAGTTTGGGGCCAATGTAGTCACCTAGTGCAATAAATAGGGTAAGGAAAAGACAGAGGAAGAGAAAAGCAAGCAGGAAGAAAGAAAGAAAAAGAAAGGAAAATAAAAGCAGAGCTAGGTGGCCCAGCCACGTAATCCTAGCTACTCTCGAGGCTGAAGCAGGAGGACATTGTGGCAGGTTTAAGGAGAAACTGGGCAACTTAGCAAGACCTTGTTTCAAAGTAAAAAGGAGTAGGGGTGGTGCAGTGCTAGAACACTTGTTCAGCACATGTGAAGCCCTGGGTTCACCGAGAAAACATCTTAATAAATAATAAAGAAGTGAAAATAAATAAGAGAGAAACCTAATTAAGTATTATCAAAAGTCTTTAGGTTGATGGTATCACATTTTCATTGGTGGAGGAAAAAAACAAAATAAATGCTCTCATTTATATTTGGATTAATTGACTAACTATAGGAAGAGAATTATAATTTTGAGACAAATCCTTTGACCCAGTCTGTTTCTGAGACAAGGCCTGTATTGGTCAGCTTTCCTGTTGCTGAGACAAAATACCTGACCCTTGAACCTTAAAGAGGAAAAGCTTAATTTGGTTGATGATTTTGGAGATCTTCCATCAGAATCTGGCTGGCTTCAAGAGAAACACATCCTGGCAGAAGGAAAAGTGTGATGGGCAAAAACTGCTCAGTCCACGGTGGCTGGGAAGTAGGGCACAGGGAAGGGCACCACTGAGAGATGCAAGACCCGAAGTGTCATCTAGCACAGTGAATAGTTAAATTTTAAAAATTATTGCAGTAAAAAACACATTGTCATTAATCCCCCACCAAATATAGTATCAAACACACTCACCCCATTTGAGGCAATTCTAGAAGTCCTCTTCCGAGAGTGTTTTTAGCTCTTGTAACTGAATTGATGTCCCAAATTCAACACATTTACTTTTATGGACATTTTAACTTTGGGAAAGAGCCAGAAATCACACGGTGCCAAACGCAGTGAATCAGGTGGACGAGAACATACCATCATGTTTTTACGAGCCCGCCTTTCTTTTGGATGGCACTTGGCAGCAGCATTCATTGTACTTTTTATTACACCTTGTAAAGATACTCATGAAAGAGGACTTCCAGAACTGCTTCAGAAATTGGTGAGAATTATGGGATAAGTGTATGCCAAGTGCTTGTGTGTGTGTGTGTGTGTGTGTGTGTGTATGCAGGGTTGTCTTTGGAGGGGACTGATGGCCATGTGTTTTTTACTGTTATGATTTTTAAAAATTTAAACATTCAGTGTGTATTTCCATCATAATTCATATACACTCCCAATGCATACCCCAGGGACCCCACCTCCTCTAACCCGGCCCTTCCTCCTGAGAGCCCAGTCAGCTGTAAGCACCCGTGGGTTAATTCACTCCCGAGTGGAGCGCCTGCTGATCCAGTCATCTCTCCGGGAGCCTCCTAAGCCTGTCAGGTTGATCATGGAGATTAACTGGCACAAGGGCTCCCTATAAAGTACTTCTGGACAAACACACCAGCTTTTGTTGGCATCTCACTGATATTTATTAACCTCTAGATGCTGCACTGGGTGAACCGTCATCACAATGATCAAGAATAAGATTGGCTCAAGTTTGCTTCCTCCTCAGCCTCCAAGAAAAAATTCTCAGCAGTATCACTGAAGTGATCTTTCTAAAATCGCGTTACTCCTTGGTTTAAAATCCCCCAATGGCCACATCAAGAAGTCAGCCGGCAAGGCCACACCCCACTCGATGCTCACATGTCCAGCAAATGTGTAGTGGGTGCCTCTGGCACCATGGGTTGTACCTCCTCCCTGTGCTGTGTGGTATTCTTGCCCCCGATCACCTGAGACCCCCTTCTTACACAGCCCTCATTTTATCCTTGTTGCCTTGTTCAGGTTCCTGGGTTTCTTCACCTCCTGACCCGCTCTTCCTCTCCACTCCTCAGGATTCTGGTTGGAAACCACCCTCTCTGGGAAGGCTTTTTGGGGGCTGAAGGGCTGGGCTGCTTTCCAAGCACCTGTACAGACCCCTCATCATCTGTCCGCATAATACTGGCATTCAGTGTGTTTATGCATCCATCTCTCTGTGACCATCTTGAGAAAAAAAAAAACAAAACATGCCTTAAGAGACACCCTAAGACCGTGATATAAAGGCAGGCCCTGGGGGCTTCCTGTCTGTATTTACAGCCCATCTCCGCCACTTATTACCCGGATAAATCCAGGAAGGTTATTTAGCATTTTGGTATCTTTTTTTCTTTGTACATAGTCATGATACTAACAGGTAAATACTTTCCTGATTTGTTGTGAAGATGAAATGAGTTAAAACTGTTCTTGGTACCTGGAAGGAGAAAGCAAAATGAGCTATTTTTATTGTTCATTGTGATGACCATTCACCCAGTACAGCGCCTAGAGTGAATAAATATTAGTTGAACTCTTTCTTTCTTAGCGCTTTTTTAAAAAATTTTTTTGCTATCTTAATTCTTTTTATTTCTCTTGTCCTTCTGTGCCTCCTCATCCCTCCGTCTCTAGGTCTCTTTCCTATTTGTAGAAGATCTATCTCCCTGTTTCTTATTGTCTTTTATTATTTATTTTTAAAATTGATTTGCCCTTTGGGTTTCTCATATAAAAGAAGTCATGCAGTATTTAAGCTTATGTGTCTGATTTATTTCACTTAACATTATAATCTCAAGGTACATCCATCTTCCTACAAATGTCTGTTCCTTCATAATGCAGTCCTCCATTCTGTCACAGATTCCCAGGATCTTCTGGTGAAGTGACAGAATTTTCTGTTTAAGGAGAGCTGGCCTTTAAAGAGCAGGCATTCCCCTGGCTCCTCCCCACCTCCTTTCCCACCCCCACCGCGCCTGCCCCACTGACCTGGGGACAGTTGCAGAAAGTAGAAGATTCTAGAGATAAGCTTCTAGGCACCCCTCCGCACCAGATTATCTTCTGCCAGAGCAAAGGCTCTTCCCTAGCACCAGCCAAATAGAGCCATAATATCTATCAGCTGCTACTACTTCCTCATCTGCCCACATCCTGAGCTAAGCAGATAGGGGAATTTTTCACATACCCAGGGCAGTCCCTGAGGTAAAGAGGCAAATCTGAATGCCTAATCACCATCCATGATTCAAAGAGAATACAGCCGTGAAAAAGCTGGAGAATTCTTTGCCATAGACACAGCATTTGTGTAAGGAAAGACGTGTCCTCTAATGGACAAGAGCCATCCAAGAACCAGACATAGTGAATTTGTTTCTGAGCTGCACTTCTGGCTTCCGTGTTAAAATAAAAAGAAGCTAATCACATGTGCACCTCTTCCCTCCCCAGCATGGTGGCTCCAGCTGTCAGGGGTTGTGTTCCTCCAGCCATGGATAGAAAGAGTCAAGCACCTCTCAACAATATCTCCTGCAGGAGACCACGGAGAGGGCGTCTTCGGGAGACACAGTGTGCACAGGATGGCTTTAGTCTAACAATGTCCAGCACTCCTTTCTTGGTACTTTAGAAAATGTGTCTTATACAATGTCAAACAAAGGATTGGGTTATATAAAAAATACTACATGATAAAATATCTTCAACAACAACAGCAACAGCAGCAACAACGATCTGTATAAAAACCAAAGCAAACATAGACAGTAACATCCTTTCTCTTGTTACATGATTCGGTGAGTGTCCCACAGATGCAGACGCAGCCAGGGACAGCCTGGGACTACTTGAAGCGGGGTTTCATAGCCTGCATGGTAAGAGGTAGAGACTTTCTGGTCTCTGTCCTCTACAGGCTGGAGTGCCCCTCCACATCAGGTACCAGGATAGACTGGCAGAATTACCCAGATTTCCAGATGCCAGCCCTCATTCTCCTGCCCTAGTTGATGATTTTGCATTAAAGAAGTAAATGCATGAAAATCTTGCATTAAACGTCTACAGACCCTAACACCTCCCCACACCTTCTCCCGGTAGGCATTTGAGGGAGGCATCGGTTCTGGTGGTTACAGCCCTGGGGGGCATCCTGCTCCTGATCTTAGCTGATCGGGCTTGGGAGATACTCAGCCCAAGTCCAGCTAGGCAGCTTCTGTTTTTCGAAAATTGACCACAAATGACTTGAAGTGGTCATGTAAGTGGCAGCTCCTGCAGCTGAAGAATTGTTCAATCCCTGCCTTTGTCAAGGATGAGTGCACGAACTCATTTCACTGGGTTCATTTCTTCATTCTCCTTTCCTGTAATCACGTTTTCTCCTTCCAGCTAGAACTGGTTTTAGTTAGCAGCCCAAGATTCTTAGCCCATTCATCATTTTAACCCCCGTTTTCCAGTGAGGACACTGAAGCCAGAGAGACTGAAGGGCTTTGTCAGAGGGCACAGCATCAGTTGTTAGACTAGATTCTCCAAGGCATTCTTATTCCAGCATGCTACACTGCCACTCATGACCCCAGAGGGTACCAGGATGAACACAGATGCGGCTTTTCATTTAAAACATCTCTCAATAGTCCATGAAACCCTAGGCATCCCTTAAGAATGCAATTATGGTCAAGTGACAATAAGAGCTACTGACACTAATGAGGAGATCAGGGAGAGGGAGAGAGAGTCCCATAGGAGATCGCCATTCACTGGCCCATCTTCTGGTGGCATCCATGGCCCCCATGCCTTTCAGGTATGGGAACTGCCAGGGCATATCCCTTCTTTGCCTCTGGAAAAGTCCACCCTGAGTTTTAGCCAGGAAAAGATTGTCTACACTGATAAATTGGCAAAATACACCTTTGGCTGTAACAGGATTGTTTCTTGAGATCGTGGGGGAGCTTTTGGACAATTTTAAACTTCCTGCATCTGTTTGTATTTCTGTCATCCCTGAAGCCCACACAGACCTTGTCCGGACCTCAAAGACACAGTGATTAGCTGCTTTGTATTTAGTTCATTAGCCCCCCTGATATATTAGCAGATTATCAAAAGCAGTTTCAGTATGTCATAAAATCTGTTTGGTATTAACTTGATACATGATGTGTTTTTCTCCATCCAGCTAAATAGTTTCCCCTCCAATCTGGACCAGATGAGCACCCTGGGACTTGCATGAGCTCATGTGTATGTTGGTGAGGAATGCAGGGCCTTGAGTCCCACTGGACACATGCAGCGTGTGTTTGGTCCAAATGGAAATATCCTTAGGCATGGATATCTCCATTAGGAGAAAGATAAAGACACGAGATCAGATACGGCATCTGTAAAATGTTCCTGTCCTGGGGATACTCTCTGGTTAGGTCACTTTTCAGTGACCTAACCAGACTAGTTTATGCAGACTTGTGATAAGCATGAAGTCACCTTTATTAGGTGCCCCCTGGGCTCCACATCCCTCTCTGCTCCTGCTGACTGTGCTTCGGCCACCATGGCAGACTATGGTTGCTCCTGCTCATGCATTTCCCAGGTCTGCTTTGAGCACCTACTATGCACCAGGCTAGGAAAAAGAGAAGAACAAGGACAGTTCTTGCAAGCTAGGCCGGGCAGCACTCCCAGCACTTTGGAGGGTGAGTCAAGGCAAGACAACCACAAGCTCAAGTCCAGCCTAGGTTACATAGTGAGTTCAAAGCCAACCTGGACTACATGGTAAGACCCTGTTGACCCTGTCTCAAAAAAAAAAAAAAAGGGGAGGAAGAAGAGGACAGAAAAGCAGACCTTGCTTCTAAGATATGGAAGTGGCAAATCTACCTCCACTTCTTTTCAATAGACAGAAATGTGAACCGACAGTTGTCCTACAACTAGGTAGACACTGCGTATGTATTGGAGCAGATGAAGAGCCCAAACTGGTTTGATGGAGGTGGCACAGGGCAAGGAAGTCTCCCTGGAGGGACAGCCCAGCCCAGAACCTTGAGGAGCACCCGAGAACGTCCCCCTCACCACCACAGAGCCCAGTCGCTGTTCCACTTCTGGTCCCTACAGTGCCTTTGCAAGGACTCCTGGCAGCTGCAGAAGTGGGGCCACCTCTACAGGCACATCCTCCACGTGAGATGCATGGTCACACCTGAGAGTTTTCTTAAAGCAGAGATGGGTAACATTGCAATTAGTCCAGAGTCTGCTGCACCTTAAGTAGCGGAAGTCCGGGGATGGGGGGTGGGGTGAATGGTGCTGGTCTCAGCACAGACAGCTGGGAATGAACTGGGAAATGTCTCCAATTCTCTTGATTCCTGACTTTTTTCTTTCTTTTAAGTGATAACATTAAATAAACAAACAGAACATCCAGGAGACAGGGCTGCTGCTGGCTCCTTCCAGGAGCAAATATTTATGTGCATCAGCAAAAGGTACCACTGTGGGCAGAGACTTGGTGGCCCCAGAGCAAGCAGGATGTGTTCCCTGCTCCCCCTCTCTGCCAGACACCCTTGAGAAGGTAGCTAGGGACCAAACTAAATCCAATGACGTGTCCTTGTATGAGATGCATAGAGGACAGAGAGATACACAGTGAGGAGAGATGGCCATGTGAAGGTGGAGAAGGAGATTGAAATGCTGTAGCCACAAGCCAAGAGGTGCTGAGGAGTGCTGAAGACCACCAGGAGCTGGAAGAGATAAGGAAAGTCTTCCCTTGGAACCTCCAGCCAGTCTTGGCTGATACTTTGGCTCCTGGCTTCTGGTTTCTAGAACGTGAGAAATAGTTTTCTGCTGTTTTGAGTAACCAAGTTCATGGGGATTTGTCATGGCAGCTCTAAGAAATTACTGCAGATTGATATTGACTTTAAACATTAAAATAATTAGGAAAAGGCAAAACAGCAAAGTGTAGAGAGAGTGCTCTGTGTCTGGGAGCTTTGTAAGAGTAGCACGCTGGTCCCAAAAAAAGGGACCAGAAGCCTTTCCCCCAGGGTCTTCTAGCCTCTCTGCACCTCCGCCCTGAGGATGGCACTGTCTTGACTTTGTAAATGAGTTTGCTAATCCTCCACCTGTTCTCCTTGCTAATATAGCTGTTTTTTCTGTCATGCAAGTGCACACCCAGGGAGCTGACACAGTTGGGAACTGCTGTCTCTTGATACTGATCGTGCAATAAAAATGGTAAGCTGATTAGTCAGCCACAGAAAGGTCTTTTCCTGATTGTAAGGATGACTTCACGGTGTAATCACCGAATCTGCTGACAGCGGCCAAGTGCTTGTGGTCAGAGAGTCCCCACAACAGGTGAGCCTGTTAGAAAACATTCCCCAGTCTCATGGTTATGATATTCCTGCAGACCTGCTTGTATCTATTCCTGAGGCTGACAACGAACTCACTGCTCCTTGGGTTTGTTGCAGACTTCTGAGGTCATGCTTTTTAGAATATGCAAATAAACACACGCCAGCTTCCAAACCATAAAGACTTCAAGAGGCTCAGGGTTCCTCTAAGGAGAAAAGGCAGCCTTGGGGTCGGCATATTATCGCTTTTCCATCCAAATGGCGTCCTTGACCCCAAAATAGACTCAAGCCCTGCTTCACCCCAAGGCAATGCTAATGAGGCTTTTTGGCTTGCCAGAAAGTTTGGGTCCCTTCAGTACCTTAGGGAGATTTAAAGTCCTAGGGCTCACTCTTAACCAAGCCCAGCCCAGTGCTTGGGTCATATCTCAACCCACCCATCCCTCAGGGTCCCAGCATCCTTCCAGATGTCCTCCCTCCCTCCTCCACACAGGGTCCTTCCTGGCCTTGTCCTCCTCCCTGAACACAGGGCCCCCAACAGCTCCCTCCATCCATATGCAGAGAAAGCTCTCGATCCATTAATGTCAGAATGACTCTCACCTTACACTTGGTGGACTTGGAGACTTTCCTTGTCTAGACCTTCTCCTTCCAGAGTGGAATTTCCTTTTGCACAGATAAAAGTCAATTAAACGCTTTTTCCTACCGGAAAACTTGGGTCCTTACAGACCAATTTGGTTTCCATTTTTAGCAGCACAAAGAATTGGCAGAAGCTTTGAAACAACAGTTTCTTTTCGAAAGCTCCAAATAGCCCAGATCTAATTCTCAGGCACAATCAAAGTTCAGGGGATTCCCATCCCTTCCCTCCATCATAGGGAGAGCCTTCCCTGAGCCCAGGGGAAGCCTGATAAGGTGCTAGACTTCTAAGTGAAGACACGTTTCTTCTTCCATTAGTCAGAATTGGGTGGCTTTGGACAAGAGAGTTAATTTGTCCGAGCCTCAGACTTCTATTTATAAAATACACTTAGGAATAGCTTTTGCATAGGGTAATTGTGAAAATACTTAAGAAAACTGTGTAGCGCAGTGCTTGTCACACAAAAAATGCTTAATAAGCCCAAAACTCTAGTCCTCCCTCTCATTACATGAGAAAGCAATGGTTTGCTTTGTTGCCTTCCATAAGAATTGTCATGTAGTTCTAAAGGTTATACAAAGGCTCAGAAACTAGTTAACAAAGATACACTGAGCCCTCAAAGGAACCAAAGTGCTCTGCTTTATTGAACTTCTCTTAGCTATGTATATGTACATGCCTGTAATTATTTCTGTGAGATTAATCCCACATCTGGAATTGATGGTCAAGGGGTAAGTACATCTTTAAGACCGCTGCCACACATTGCCAAATGACCCTATAGGGAGTCTTTGCCAGTTAACGTATCCCATGGAGCTGTGTCAAACAGCCTGTTTCTTGGAATCTCAAATTTTTCCTACAGTATATTAATTTGCTTGGTGTTGTCTGATAGTTGTAGACAAGGTTAAAGAACTGTTTTTTAAACCTGCAAGACAAAGACTCAACAAGTCCAACTCATTTATTTTAAAAATGAAGACTCAGAGATATTAGTGACTTGGCCAATGCTTCTAATTAGTAGGACAGCCAAAATGCACATCCTAACTCTGGAATTCTTTCCATGACTCCACTCCAGAGAGGGAGAGTTAGCCTGGAGGTGAAACCACTCAGAGCCTATTTAATAACAAAGTTCAACTAGACCAGAGGGAAAGTGCTGTAGAGGGAAGAGACAAAAAAAAGCTTTAATTAGTGTAACATTAATTCATCATCCATAATGATTAGGCGCATGGTCTGTGTTAGCACCACCTACTGGTGAAAACTAGACTTGCACAGAATTCCTCTGCCACTGAAGGTAGACTGGGGGGAAAAATCATCAGATCTGGACTAGATTAAACTGCTTTGTTCTAGAAAGAAGTAGGTAGAAAAATAAGTAGCAAGGAATCATCCAGCCATGAGCTGTTGGAACTTAAACCGTTGCGGTCTCTGGAATTGCTGCGAATGGAGTTCCAATTTCCTGCAGTGGCTAAGTCAGTTTCCTGTTCTATTGAGTAACTTCATTTTTTTTCTAGAACCCAATTTTGTATTTTAAGCCCCTGTTCTGCCAGTGGCAGGAAATTCAATATCTAGTGATTTCCAGGTAAGAATCACTTGCTTTGATGAGTACACAATCACTGCAGATTTTGGTCACTTCAAAATTTCATCCCCTTCTTTCTGGGGTTGCGCTAAGGTCCTGAAGGTTGGGGACCCTTTGGGTGTGGAAACTGAAGTGCTGGAGGTGCGTGAAGGAGAAGTGAGCTGTTCTAGTCCACAGGCATCTGAGCCTGGAGCCAACGTGGCCTTTGTTGACATCTGTTCATGCTGCCTCACAATGGCTCTATTTGACCTCCTTCCAGTTCTCAGTTGACAAACAGCCCAGCATCTCCCAGTTCTCAGTTGATAAACAGCCCAGCATCTCCCAGTTTCATGCTTTGCTCAGGGTTGCTGGTCCTTTTGGCCATTCATCCCCACTTTGGGAAAAGGAACAATGGAAGCTTTCAGATGTTCTCTGAGGTGTTGGTGGTCAGAGAACTAGGACCTTTCTCAGGACCCCTGGCCCGCCTCACTGTGTTACCTGCTTCCCCACAGTGACCAGCATCAAGCACAGCATTTGGCAAATGGTGTCACATAAAAGATCATCAATAGTTTTGGACAAGGGCTTAACCCTGCCACTATAGCCCAACAGCAGCCAGTACAGTAGGTCAGTGGGTGGGTGGGGCTCTGTCCCAGTGAAACCTTAAGCACAGCTAGAGGCAGCATGATGAAGGTAATTCTTCGGGAGTGGTCTGATGACCTTGAGGTCTCCCCTAACTCCAGACATCTCCAGGAGAGCAAGGCGTTCGTTATTTCAGATCTCAGCCATCCTGAAACTGTCTTGGGGATTTATCATCCAGCACTTCAGCCCATCAAGTCACAGACACAGCGACAAGTTTCTGAGCCTTCTTTCTCCCTTTTCCTCTTTCCCAGGCCACAGCCACCATCCCCTCCTCTCCTCTCCTCTCCTCTCCTCTCCTCTCCTCTCATTCTCTCATTTGTGGCATCGAGCTTCTGTGGAGCTTAACCTTTCAATTACATCACAGACTTTGGCTCTGCGAACTCTAATCTCTAACAAGAGTCACACATCAAGAATTCGACATTTGTTCTCTGACTTCCTCGTAATCTTTCCCTAAGAGTAGTGAGTTCCTCAAGTGACTGCGAATAGTGGTCAGTGACGTCTTTTTAACTTAGGTTAACTTCTGAGCCTTGACAGAGGTCAACTCACACTCTATGGGCAGCTGGATTTAACATGTTTCCTGAACCAGAGTCTGCTCATCTTTACCATTATGAGGAACTGAGAATGAGGTTAAGGAGATTATTAGAAAAGAACTGATCCTTCACATTAGCAAAAATAGGACTGCTGGGGGCAAAACTGTTTAGAGAAAAGCTTTTGAAACTGCAGGTTGGAACCCATTAGACAGAGGGAAGAAAACTTTTGCAGTAAAGGCATAAATTGTAAATATTTTAAGCTTTCTGGGCTGTATCCCACATGTTCTGCCCTGTCACGGGGAAGTTGTCATAGACAATGGGTGAATAAAATAACATGGCTGTGTTCTGATAAAACCTTATATAGGACACTGAAATTTGAATTTCCTTAATTTTAGTATGAAGAAATATCATTTTCCTTTTGATTTTTCCCAGTCATTTCAAAGAATAAAAACTATTCTTAGCTTGTAGACCATACAAAACATGGCTAGTGGCTGTTTGGATTTGGCCATCATTTGCCAACTCTTGCATTAAGGGGTTATGAAATCAGTTCTGTGAGACTGGACTGATTTTTCAAAAAGAGAAATATAATAAAATATAATGAAGAAGACTGAAAATAGCAGAGTACACTATATACAGAGGAGATTTTGTGAAAATTTTTTTTATCTCTGAAGAATTATTTCTCTATTCATGACACACTCCTTAAGATGTGATGTTAGTGTTGCTGTTATGGTTTATATCTGGATGTTCCCCAAAGCCTCATGTGGTCATGGGGGAGTGGGCCTTTTAAAGGCAGCTGAATCTAAGTTTGTGATTGGTTCATTGTCAAGTGCTTGGATTGGTGTTGTGAGGGGAGGGTAAATGGGCATGCTCCTCCCTTTTGCCCTTTTGCTCTTGTTGCTTTGAGTATCTGCCACAGCCACCATGAATGGTTACCCCTCAGCTACACCACCCTGCATTGAAGCCAGCTGAGTATGGACTGAATCTTCCACAAACTGTAGATTTAGTTGCCTTTGAAAGGCCCACTGCCCATGACTGCAGAAAGCCTTGGGGGGACATCCAGGCACAAACCATAATAGTTGCCAGTAAAATATGAGACGCTCACTTTAATTTGAATTTCAGATTTGGTGTAAGTATGCACCTTCATATTTAGGAAATATTTATATTAAAAATATTATTCATTTTTTATCTGAAATTCTACTTTAACTGAGCATCCTGTCATGTCTGCTTTTCTAGGTCAGACAACCCTATGTGGTTGTCATGTATTGTTTGCATTACTGCTGTGTAACCTTAAATTCAAATGGGGCAATCTAATCCAGGTAGGAACCTAAGGGCAAAGCTTGATGTTTTAAAATGCCTCCTGTAGGTCAGGCTCTGGGACCTTTCATACTTGCCTAGGCACTGAGCCTTACTATCACTCTCTAAGTGAAACACAGCTTAGCAGCCTTCTCTTTACAAGAGAGGAAACAGGTGCTGTTTCATCTCAGCTCATGGTGCTAAGGGATGACACTTGTGACTCTGGTCCGTTGCTAAGCCCAGGCTGCTCAGAGAAGCCACTTGCAGCTCTGTTCCTGTGGGTACACAGAGAGGAGGAGGGGCAGGCAATACACAGCATCCTCTGGACATTTGACACAACAGAAAGCTGGAAAAATTCTGCTTTATAGGGTCACCCTGAATGCCAGCAATAAAATACCTCCTCCACCTTTGGGCTGCCTTCTTCCTGCTCTTTGATACATCACTCTCTGGCATACAGTCAGGACTTGCCAATGTTACTTTTTTCTTTCTTCCTTCTCTATTTCTTAGTCTTTCTTCCTATCTTGGCAAATAAGTTTCAAGCCAGTGGCCAGTTCTAATCAATGAGGGCAGTCTGAACTGTTGAGTTAAAAAGCCTTTGCTTAAAGCAAGTGAGTGCTCTGCCACCGCGGTAGGTGCATTACTTCTACCACAGGAAGGGAAGAGTTGGCTGCACAGCTGTCCTACAGTTAAGCTCTGCAATCTTCAGGGAGCAAAGAACTATGCTGATCAACTGTTAACCACGTGCTCCAGCTTAGACTTCGACAAGGGATGAAGGAAGATGGAAAGAATTTCTGCCTGTTGCACCAGCTCTGTCCGTTCCTCTCCAACAGAGAACACGAAAGTAACCAGAAGCTCCATGCCATGCACAGGAAACAGGAGGCAGAGGCTGGAGGCTGGGGGGACCAAAGGCCAGGAGCTCATGAATATCTGCCCTCCCACAGCCCTCAGCTTTTTCACTAGGCAGAGTGATGAGAGCTCTCTGCTTGAGTGCACCCTCGCAGCTCCAATCAGGCTGCTCCGTCTCTACTCAGATGAGTGTATGGCCGCCATCTTTTCTCAGGTGGGTGTGTGGCCGCCATCTCTTGTCAGGTGGGTGTATGGATTCATATAGGGCTGCAAAATAGGCTAAAGGTGAGACTTTCCATTCCTCCATTTCCCTGAAGCAGTTTCTTCTTGGACACAAACTGTCACTTTCCATCACACTTGGAAGTAACTACTTGAGTAACCACTTGGAAGACTTTCTAGATGTTTTATTTTAAAATTGATTATCCAGCTGTAATTTTTCTTTAGTCTGGAACTTTCCTCTTTCTCCTTTGAACTTCATTGTAAATTCAAGTTTAAAGTCAAATCTTTTATAAATAGCTTTTGTGTTGAGAGGACATTTGGGCAGGTCATGCTTTAAGCATGAAATAATCTCCCATGTAGATGACTCCACTATTTCTTGGCACCTCCGAGTACCTCCATTTCCCCACCCTGAAACCTAGGTATGAATAGGAAGGTCACAGGCAGGTCTTCAGATGGAAGGAGCTGATAAGCTTTAAGAACACATTTAAGGTCAAAAAGAAAGAACGTTCAAAAGTACATGAAGGATTTGGAGAACTTCTTGGACATTTAATAGCTTTGGCAGTACCTTTTGTTGTTGAATCTAGGCCTTATGGGGCTAGAAATGGATTCTAAACTCTCTGGTCAATTCCCTTAAGTGGCCCAGAGGAGCCACATATTTCATTCAGAGGTCAGGATATTAGTCACAATCTGAAGTAGAACCCGTAACATTTTGATGTTTCTGGCAAATGTCCATTCAAATATTGCAAGTTTGATTTTCCTTAACACATCAGAGAGACCAGAGTTTCCAAGGAAATGGGTCTAGACTCTGGTGTACTGTTCTGTGTTGCTTTGCCCAAGTGATTTAATGAATCATTCCTACTTTTCCCTATGGATTCAGTGTTATTTTCCATTGTGTCCTTAAACCAAACTTCTAGGCCCCTTAGTTGGGGCTCTACCAAACCCTCCAGGACCACCTTAATTCCTACTTCAGAAATTGTCTTCCTCCCATACCTGCCTTCCTTCCCAGGCCAGCTTTGGAGGACCTCTTTTGATCTCAGATCAGTCCAGCCAACCTGAATTTGTCCAATATCCTGTGATTTCTCCCATCTCTGAGCTCCTATCAGGATCATCATCAACATATAATCTTTGCACTTGGTGTTTAATAATCTCTGACTGTTGTTTACAGTTTTCTTGAGAGAAACTATGTCCTAAGCTAAAATGCTTCTCCCATGTTGGGCAAGCCACATACAACTCTGGATTGATGCATGATTGAGGAAGTCCTCATTGGGCCTAGAATGGATGCATCTGTATACAAGGAGCTTCCCTTTTATCTTTGCAAGCTTGGACCAGAATTTGCCCCCTGTTTTACCCAATTACAGGAAAAATAGTGTTCAAAGTAGGACATTAGTTCTGTGAATCCACATTCCTCTGTTAGGCAATGGTCTAGCTGCATGTGGCATAACATTTGCTGACACATAGGGTACTCATTCTGTTTTTTTCTTTCCATTCAAGTCACAAGTGGTAAGGGCAGTGTGGTTTCTCAGCGACCTTGGAGGAGTCATTTCAGCACTTCAACTGCAGTTTCCTCTTCTACAATTTTCCAGCTCTAAGCCTTGGTAGTTCTATGGTTTGTGGCTGTTCTGGTCTTCTAAGAATTCATCTAACAGATTTTTCTGTAGGCAAAAAGAAAGACTCTAAATTTCCTCTTCATTCTACGATCTGGCCCCGATATTGATGGATGGAGCTGGAGATGTTAGTGATCAGTGCCTGGAGCTTTCTCTCTGTGTTGACCATGGGTCTTCATGGTCTGTTGAAGAAGGGTCACAGCTCACCTTAAGGTTGGTGGCATTAACTTGTCTACCCAAGGGCATCTAGATGCTCTGGTTTTGAGAAAACTTCTTCCAGTCTTTCTCTTTACTATGTATATCTCTGGCAGTGCAGAATCTTCTGCCCACAGTTTTTGCACCATGGTTTAAGTTAATTCTTCTTCCAGAGCCTTTGAAAAATTCTAGACATGTATTAGTGACCAATAAAGCAACCAAGAAAGGCTTTATTAAATGCATTTTCTCTTTTTTATGTGGTTGATACAACAGTAAGATTGACTACCATTGCTAGCTGTAATGATATGAGTTGTTACTCTTGTGATATTTGTGTCTGCTGTATCATTTTAGGTGTCACATCTTGAGGACAGATGTCTAGGATAAGGCGTGGGTGGATTTTAACTCATCAAAAGTTGGCCGTTGTGTTAGAGAAGGAGGGAATGGAGGAAACCACTCTATTATTGGGATTTTGAATGAGTGTTTACATCCCTATAAAGGGATGAGCTGTTCTGTTCTCTGCCATGATTCTTCCAAGGGAGATCTGAAGTGAGGTCTAATTAAGAAATCTCTGTTCTCTAATTGCTGCTTTGTTTAATAAGTTATTCAAGACAGAGAAACTATACTGTGGAATTTTTAAAAGTGGGTTGATGGGATGCGTCAGATTTGGTCTTCTGAAAGATTTGCAGCATTTCTTCCTAAGAAGGCATTGTCTGGTGGAAAGCCACAGTGGGGTTAATGAACTTAAGTAGATTCAGCTTGTTATTTATGTGCTTACATTTCCATGTAAATTCAAAGAAGCAATTCTCCCTTGAAATTTACAAAACAGTGATGGCATGAAGGAAAAAAAGAAAAAAAAGGAAGGAAAAAATAGTAAGCTGTCTGGATTGGAACTGAACCCATGTGGGGCCCAGAAATCTTGTAATATTATGCCTATTAAAAGCTCTTCTTCAAATAAATGTACACATGCAAGAAACGAAAGGGGGAAACAGCATCCATTCAGACTCAACAGCATGTCAGCCTAATTATATTAGACAATGTTGAGCTCAATAATTCCACTTTTGATCCATTGCTGCATAAAGTTCATTATTATCTGTTTCAAATTATTGTTCATTTCAAGAGCTGCATGGTGAAAAAGCATGTCAAGACTTTCAACGCGCACTTGGCTTTCCCGAAAGCTCTGTGAAACATTTCTTTGGAAACATTACTGCTGAGGCCATGCGCTGGCTGGTTGCGAGTGGGTGGAAGGAGATGGGCTCTGTGTTTCCCCTTTTCAGATCTGTTTACCTTAAACACATCTCCATGGAAACAAAGCCTGCTTGTGAGTTGACTTGGGGATTGCTCAGGAGAGAAGTGAACAGAAAAAATACAGATAGTTAAATTTATCCTGTAACCTCTAAAAGGCCAGTCAGGGCAGGAGCCCTAAGTTTCATTGAGCTCCTCTTTAAAACTGATTTTAAGTAAGTTTCCTCATCTAACCCCAAGAGCTAGATGGAGACCTTTAACTTCTGAATGTTTACTCAAATAGTAAGTCACAAATTCAGATTTGGACTCAAGACTGTCTGATTCCGATGCCCACGTTCTTTCTGTAAAACCACATTGCCAATCATCTTTAACCTTCCCTCCCACCTCCCCCAGACATTTTCCAGAACTATATAAAATATGCCACCCTTGATGGTATCTTCTTTTGGGTAAATAAAGTGTTAGTGAGGAAAGAGATACAGGAAGACAGGAAAATAAATTCCCGGCCAATATCAGCATGAATCAGAAGCAGCAGCAGCAGCATGAACAATTGTACCAGATAGTTCCATAATCCCAGGCAGTCCAGGAAAACCTCTTTAGGTGATCACGTCCCCCAGACAAAAGCCTCCCTTTCTTAAGGGTTGTCTTGGGGCCACTGAGAAGACAGGACGGTGACTCAGATACTGAACCTCCATCTCTAAGGACTGTGCACCCCGTGAGCTGTGTATGGGTAACTTCCCTGATCCTCTTTAAAGTGCAAACACGAAGGGGAATGGTTTTGTGATAAGAGATGGGCTCACAACCTGGGTGTCTGAGGAAGTGTCACCCCAGTGTGTACGTGCCTGATGTGAGATCTCACCCCATGCAGCAGTTCAGCTCTGTGCCACCAGTGCTTTTCCTGGAGCTCAAGCCACTGACTGCACATGCCACAATAGATCAAAACACAAAGGAGATTTCTCTGCATTTTAAAGGGCGCCCAGTCTCTGGCATTGAGGTACAGGGATTTTTCAGCTCTCATGATAAGCAGGAAATAGAGACAAAGCTGGAAACATCATCTTGGAGTGGCTCCTTCATGAGTCATCAAAGAGCAGAGGCTAAAAATCCTCACTCTGGGAGCAGCAGAGGTACAGTATGTGGACAATGCGGAATTGCTCAGCAGCCCTGAGTTTCCTCAGACATATACGGGAAGTGACCTGCAAAACACTGAACTCATGCAATCTGAAAAGTAGGGCTTTGGAGCCACAGAAATGTATGTGCACAGGATCATAAGACCAGACTATATTCTCAGGAGAGATCGCCAGTGTTTGGCATACAGTAGGAGTTCAGTAAGTGTGAATTATCTTGATCCCTCTGGGGTATGAGCAGAGGTCGGCAAAATGTCCCAGGCACTGAGTAGAAGCCTGCATGGTGGCCCAGACCTCAAAGGGTTTTGAGCCCCTGAGATCAGCTGTCAGAGACAGTCAGAGAGAAACGTTAGACTCAGGAAGAGCAGGCAAGGTGTACATCTGGAAATTAGCTGGGAGGATCCAGAGTGAGAGAGGCCAGGCCTTGCGGCCTCCACCTAGAAGGGCTGGAGCAGGTGGGGAGAGATCCAGGGCGCGGAAAGCTTTGACCACCAAGTGCTCACTCAGGCCAAGAAGAGAGGAAATTCTGATGACTCTCTTCACTTCTTTTCACTTTTTATTTCAACATAATTTCAGACTCTCAAAAAGGTTCTGAGACTAATACAAAGAATTCCCATGTATGCACCCATTCACTTTTCATCTAGATTTCCCCAAATGTTAGTACTGTACAACTTTTCTGTGTCCTGTAATCATATACTAACTGTATGTATTTGCTGTCACCTCTATCAGATCTGCGTGCTCATCTGTGTATTTTATTTTGAGCTGTTAGAGACATGATTGTCCTTCAAGTATTTCAGCATTTACTTCCTAAAAACACAAGCATTCTCAGTACTAGCCTAGCACAGTAATCACATTCAAGAAGTTAACAGTGATTCAGTCCTACTATCCAATGGAGAGAACTTACTCAAATTTCACCAATTGTCCCAGCGCTGTTCTTTAAAGTGAAAGACAATCCCGGCTCATGCACTGAATTCCCTGGTCACATTCTTCAGTCTCTGGTACTTGCAGTAGTCCCTCAGTCCCTAGCCTTCATGATACTGACATTTTTGGAGAATACAGTCCAGCTAATCTTGAGAACTTTTTCCAGTTGGCTTACCTGATGTTTCTTCATGAATGGATTCACATTACTCATTTAATAGCACAAACATGATACGTTGTTTGGGGTGCATGGTGTTCAGCTACAATCCCAGCACCCTGGGAGACAGGCAGAAGGATTGCAAGTTTGAGCCCAGCCTCAGCAGTTTAGCAGTGTAGCAAGACCATCTCAACAACAACAACAAACAACAAAACAACAAAAAGGAAATTATCTGCCTGTAGCTCAGAGTGAAGGTCCTGGGTTTAATCCCCAGTACTGAAAAGAAAGAAGCAATAGTGTGCTCTTCCCAGTGCATCAGACCAGGAGGCAAATGCTGTCAGTTATTCTTGGCATGTTCTGGGTTTCCCCATTGTGGGGTTATTACATTCACGTTGCCATTAGACTCTGGAGGGTGGACACACTGACACTGCCTCTCTAGCTGTTTCTAAGCCTTTCCCTCCTCAGCACCCTTGGGTGCTCTCTCCTGAGCTGTTAGCATTCTGACGGCTGCCCAGTGGCAGAGCCCAGCCTGTCAGCCTCCTATTCCAGCACTGTCAGTGGAGTGTGAGGCCATGCCAATGCCCATCCAATGCCATGGCTCACATACTTCCACTTCCTGAAAATGTCCTGATCCTTCAGTACTTCCAAACAGCTTATTCCAAGACATCAGTCAAGATTAATCTCCAGGGAAAACCTCACCCCCAACTCATCTCAGTCCCAGTGCTGCTCTCTTCACCTCCTTTGCACCTGCCTTTGGGATTTCTTAGCTTCTAGGTTTATGACTTTTCCTTACAATCTGATGAGGATGGCACTTCTTTCATACCATGGTTTTACTGTGTTGGAAGATTTCTTTTTACCAATTTCCAAAATACTGAAGGAGCATTGTGGTACCACTGTGTGGGAGTCACCGCACAAGTTCATTAGCTCCCCAAACTGGTCCCTGCAGTCTAGGGCACTGAAACAATTCTGTGGACAAGAGACTTGGATTCCGTGGCATAGTGAAATCACCCCTGAAGTTCCTAAACCCTCCATTTCTGCCTTTAACACAGGCTGGTGACATCTGATTAGCATGTTTTCCAATGTCTCCTCCCTCTCCCTGCACTGCCCAACCCCGAGACGCCAGAGGGGTGTAATGACAACAGGGTGACGGGTAAAATCCTTTCTGCTGATTGCTTCCATTCCATGTGATTTTGACAAGATTCCTCTTTGTGACATAACTACCACCAAAGAGACCTGAGACTTCATGGAAACGGTGAATAGCAGCTTTGAATGACAAAGGAGTTTGAGAGACATGAAGGGAACATTAAAATTAAAGAGTGTAGCTCCTGACAAAACATTTTAAAGGGATAAACAGATCTGTGCTTGTTGTTTGAATAATTCAGTCAATAACAAATCAAATAACCAATACTCCCACTCTATCTCCCTTAATCAAATAGCTCTCTTTACTTGAGATTCACAATCTTTAACATGAGTGCTGTTTCTAAACATGTGTATTTTTCTTTTTTGTGTGTATTTTTTTGTTTTTTTGAGACAATATCTCACTATGTAGTCCAGGCTGGCCTTGAACTTGAGGAGACCCTCTCGTCTCAGCCTCCTGAGTGCTGAGATTACAGGGGTGCACCACTATGTTTCTTCATTAGACATCAACCAGACTTTGTGGTAGGTGCTGGGCACAAGAGGTAACAAAGACTAAGTCCCTGTCCTCAGGGAGCTGATTTGCACTGGGGGTGGCAGAGATGAGGAAGGCAGAGGAGGATGAGGGCACGTGGAGAGGTCAGCCCTGCAGAGGGCCAGGGGTCCGCACATTCAGAGGCCTGCCTGACCCCAGTGTGACTGACCACAGGGAGAGGCAGGGGTCGGGGAGAGGCTGGGCCAGGACATGTGGGCCCAGATCTGGGACCGTTAAGGATCTCGGTCTTAGGGTCGTGGAAAGCTGTTTGTTGGTCCTGACGGAGGAGGAGATAGCAGTTTCGGAGAGAATGTGCAGGCGGGTCAGGGTGGGCTCAGAGGGACACGTTAGCATGCTATGGCCTGAGCTGTGGTCAGAGACACTGCAGCCTGGATTAGGCCTCGGGATCTTGTGCTCTTTTCGTCTTCAGAGGGGCTGCCAGCAACCTAACTAATTAAGGCCTTGGAGGGATGCGCGAGCAGCGTTCCCACTGAGTCAGAAGGGGAGACCATCAGAAAGAGCCCTAATCACAGTATTTCTGTCCCCTCTCAGAGTGATCAGCAGAGACTACGAGCCACACGGAGCTCAGCAGTACACGCTGCTGAAGTCAGGGACTGAGTATTTCGCCTAGTAATGCCCCAAAAGCCATGATCAGTGCCTTCTGCCCCTCCTGCAACGTCGTTTTCACCCAGCAGATCCTGAGACTGATGAGTCTGTCATAGAAAATTAAATCTGAGTTTTGGCTTCAAATATATTGGGAAAAACCCAGCTCCCAGTCCAGCAAAAGTCTTGCCAGTTGGTCTCTGAGGGGAAGGCTGGGTGAATTAGAGTGGGATTTAAATTACAGTATGTTTTAAGAAAAACACAGTGTGACTACTTTCAAGGACAAAGGTGAATCAATTGGGAGCCACACATGCAAAATGTTTTTCCTTTTTCTAGCAGACTAATGCACCATCACACGTTAATACACATGGGCGAGACCCTCCCAGCTGGGAGGCACATTGCTAAAGAGAAAGTAAGAAAATATTAATGACACAGTCAGCATCTATTGAGTACTTGCCCTAAGGCAGGCACTTGGCCAACCATTTCGCTTGCACAATCAGATATAATCCTCACAAGCCCTCTTCTT
Organism: Hydrochoerus hydrochaeris; assembly: GCA_004027455.1. Lineage (NCBI taxonomy): Eukaryota > Metazoa > Chordata > Mammalia > Rodentia > Hydrochaeridae > Hydrochoerus > Hydrochoerus hydrochaeris. The sequence continues at coordinate 994,955 of PVLA01000032.1, forward strand.
TGGAAAAGTTCTATTATCAAACTCATAGAGTTGAAGTAACTTACCCGAGGCTCCCCAGCTCATATGTGCAAGAGTCAAAATGGGAATCTGGGATTGCCTGACATCCAAGTTCACAATCCATTTACTTCTAAGGATGGAGAGGGCACTGATGGTTTGATGAGAGATAGTTCTTTTATAAATTAAAGCAAATCTGAGGTCATCGCTCTGCAAATGTCTCTCTTCACTCAGATCCTTGTAGCTGCAGGAAGTGGTTTATAACCCTGTGTGTAGCAAGGTCACGGCTCCTGTGTGAAGGTCACGTGCCTCATCAGTCTCCCCGGGGAAAGGCTGAGAAGCAGAGGTCCAGGAAAGAGATAACGAAGATGGATCTCTGGAAATGACCCGAGAGTTAATCTAAATCTTAAGGTCAGCTTCCCACTATAGGGTGCCAGGTAATGAAGCTGGTTACACAGAGATCTGCCTGCCTGTACTGACAGGAGCAGCCCTTGACTCTTGCCTTCTGATCTGGTCTCCCCAGGGCCAGAAGGGTTAGGTCAGGACACTGTCACTCCCCTGGAGATCCCTCAACAGTTCGCTTACTGCTGCTATGTAATCCGAGTGCCTTTTGGCCCTGCCTTTGTGATGGTTTGGATCTAAATTGTCTCCCAAAGGCAAGCTGATGGGCTTTGGGGAAGTGACCGGGTCAGGAGGGTGATGACCACTTCCACAGATTAAGTCAGTGTCATCAGGCTAGTGGGCTTTTAGGAGGTGGGGCCTATTTGAAAGGAGCATCATGGAGCTGTGACCTTGGGGACTAGATCTTGTCCCTGTCTCTGGCCCCTTTCTCTCTCCATTTTCTCCTCTCCTTCTGCTGCCTGGCCACCATAACATGATCAGTTTTCCTCTGTCACTGTGTCCTCCTGCCTTGCCACAGGTCTACAACCAAGGAGCCACCCAACCATGGACCGAAGCCTCAGAAACCATGAGCCAATATAGAGTTGATTTTCTCAGGTACAGTGGTACCTTGATTCATTAACTCAATGTGTTCTACAATTTTGGAAAAAATGGAAGCATTTATGTTTATCTGGAAAAAATGGCCATGGTCGTGTTTATTTAAAAAAAAAAGAATTTTGGCAAACACATTTCCTTTGAGAACCAAATCATTTGCAAATAAAAGCCTTGGGGAACCAAGGCAACACTGTATCCTGTTATCAAAGTGCTCACTCACATGCCCCTGCCCACTTCTCCAGCAACCCCTCATTCACCCTTGAGTTGTGTTTATCCACCAGCAGTTCTCACAGTGCCCCTGAAGACCCCACCACCTCCTTGCCTTTGCATGTTCCAGCTCCCCGCTATGGAGCTCATAGGAGATTTGGGGAACAACACTCATCCAGTGACTCCACATGCAGATTCTGACCCACTCCACAAAGAAAGGGCTCTGCAGCTTCAAGGAAGGAAATGTCACATCTTAGCTGTGCACACACGCCTGCATTCCCAGCTGCTTGGGAGGCTGGAGTGGGAGGAATGCAAGCTTGAGACCCTGCTTGGGCAATTTAGCGATAATCTGTCTCAAGATAAAGAGAGAAGCCTGGGTCTGGTGGTGCACACCTGTAATCCCAGAACTGTGGGAGGTTGAAGCAGAAGGACTGACTGCAAGTTCAAGTCCAGCCTGGGCAACTTAATGATGTAGTAAGCATTGGGCTCAATATGAAGGCCTCGGGTTCAGTTCCCTGTACTGCAAATAAATAACAAAATAAAGTTTGAGAAAAAGGGCTGAGGTTTAGCTCAAAGGCAGAATACTTGGGCTCTGTACCCAAGGCCCTGAAAAAGAGTGGGAGGGGGAGGGAGGGAGGGAGAGAGAGAGAAGAAAAAAGAATGTAGGAAGGGAAGGATAAAGGAAAATGAAAGGGAAGGGAGGAGAGGAAAGCCGAGCTCCCCTGCCAGGGAGTGATTTGAAAGGTCTGGGCATCGGCTCCTGAGGGGCCTCAGCGTGAGGATGACCTGGCCCTGTGCTCTGATGGCTCCCTGAAGGCAGAAATGAAGGAGACCGGATTGGCACAACCCAGATAGCATCAAGCACACACGGCACCAAGTGAGTGGCAGCAAAGAAACAGCTACACCAACCTCAGAGACTTTGCTAAGTACCTCAAGGCACTCTGCACAGCTCTCTGCATTAGTGGTGGGCCTCAGCCTCCCCTGAGAGAGAGGGTAGGTGGCACCTAATACTCCTGGGTTCATGGCCAAGGCTAGACTGCCAGTCCCTGCTAGGCAACCTTGGACCAGGTACTTCCCCTCCGATGGTCTTGGTTCCTTGAAGCAGAATGGTGGCCACAATCCTAGAGCTGTGTGCAGACCAGCTAAAACCATAAGCCCATGCCCTCTCAATTGCTGGACCACCCCTTCTGCAGTGAAAAGTGGAATGGAATATTACAGAGCTGTCAGAAGAGGGATCTTTCTGTGTGTGATTTGGGTTACAGAGCTCAATGACAAAAACAAGGGGAATGGTATGTGTTTGAAATCTTTTGTTTAAAACAGAGAAAAAATTTGCATAAATATGTACAATAAAATTTGAATACACAACTCATACACTTTGCAGAATTATATAAGAATGGTCATGGTGATTTGCAGAAGGAAAGAAACTGAGTAAATATAGGTTTCAATATATTTTCCAGTATTTTCCTTCATGCTACAGATAGCCTGTTCAAAGGTTTCAGTCTTTTATTTTATTATTTATCTATTTATTTATTGGTTTTTTGGAAACAGGGTCTCACTATATAGTTCAGGGTGGTCTTGAACTTATGTCTACCCTCCTGCCTCAGCCTCCTGAGTGCTAGGATTATGAGTGTGTGCCACCACACCTGGCCAGAAAGTTGAATTTTAAAATGTTAGAAATAGAAGACACTTCTACTTATTTACTGACAGTTCTGGGGTCCGGGTGGGGGGAGGAGCCCTGAACAGCATTTGCTTTTGGTCTCAGAGGAAGTAAGTCCACCACTCCGAGGAAACATCGCTTCCAGCCCCCCTGAAGGCTACTGAATGGACTCAAGTCCACTGAGGTTCCCAGCATGTGGCAATGCCTACGCAGACACAAGGCAAGGACTCCAGCCCCTGACTCACAGCTGTCACCAGCACCATCATCACCACCGTGTGACCAGGTGGGTCGTGCGTGTGAGGCCTTTTAATCCACATGGTGACTTTGACACAGACTCACTGGGTTTGCAGCCACACCCTGAAGCTCATGCCCACCCTGTCCTTCTTCTTCTCCCCTCCTTCTCCGGTCTGTGATGGGCACTTCCTCGGTCCCTCCTCATGCCCTGTAACAGACCATGAGTGGTTTCTTACAGTCAGTGCAGGTCCCTTCTTGTCTGGGGCAGTGTGGGGGCACCGTTCGCTGCATAGCAGCCCCAAGCATTGGCAGGGACCCAAGCTCTGGAGGTCTCCAGGCTCCTATCTCCCC